>JAWNKY010003005.1:0-15665 GCA_035041765.1 Drosophila algonquin
TATGTCGGGGCTTAGAATTGTTTGCAGTGTATTTTCGGTTATTCTCTGTCAGCTTGCTCGCTGAGTCCCTTTCGTGTCTTCTTTGCACTTTACCGTTGGTTATCGGTTACTGCTTGCCTCCTAGCTTCGACGCTCCGTTTCAGACACGGGCTGTCTCAGAGTACACTACAACGACAATCCTTCGGCCAGGCCATGGACTTGGACAACTAATAATCATAATTGACGGGTCGTTTTTCCCTAAGCAGCTTCGGAAATTTTCTTATGTAGTTCTCTGTAGTGCTCTGCGGTTGATCAATCGATCTTTAAGGGGGTTCTCTAGTTCAAGTTCTCCTTTTGGTTAATAATCCTAATCGTTCGAGTCTTTTAAGCAATTAAAAAATCTTGTGCCTAGATTTGTAGACATGTTTAAACCTTTTTGTCACTAATGAGTCTTCTCTCAAAGGAAATTCTAGTGGAAAGTTCTGGTTCTACCGCTACATATTCCCAGGAATTATCTCATATTTCAAATAGGCAAGATCTAGGTATCTAGGAATAGAGATTGATGTGAGAAGGCTTATTGGCTCGCTCGCTCTCTGTGTTTTGCTTCTTAAATTTCAGTCTGTTGTGAACAGTTATGAGCGAAGCACCTCCGCGGACGATTTTTTCGTGTTCCCTCAGAATTTTTGCGTATTTACAATGTCGCCGCCGTATTGATTTTTATGCAAGATATATATACATATTATTAATATTAAATATTATTATATATACATACATTTGCATTCACGTACAAATTTCTTTGGTTTGGCCATAGAGAATAAATGCATTCCTCCTTTGAGACTCTTTCTCACAACGCATTTGTGAGTCTCTCTCTCTCTTCTGTCATTTTGACACTTACGAATACCTTCTTTGCTGCTCTCTATGCGACTACCTTTATTAGTGTACACTGGGTACAGACAATTGTGTTATGGATAATGAGAGGCTGAAAGAGCTTGTTCTCGATTCTTGCTGTACACTCAGTTTTTGGAAGTCTGCCCAGGCAGTTGACACAGAGAAATTCTGCTATTTGTGCGTCCTCTAGTAACAAAATCAAGACAATGAACACTGAAAATCCAGATGGGAATCAAACTACCTCTTTCACCTCGACATGTACATATATTATATAAGTTACATACAAGTAAATTACAAGCTCATACCTATACAAATATACTAACTGAGTACCGGGTATAAAGTAGAGCACAACGTTCCCTCTCGTTACGATTACGATCGTACGATTTTCGCTCACACAAAGACTCTCAGCAAAAGACAGTTTGACTAAAAAACTCAACAGAAATGATCTTTGCCTTCGTGTGCATGTAAATACATACATACATACATACATATGTACATACATACATATAAATGTAAATAAGAATGAAAATAATACAATTTTTATTTCGTTTTTAATAATATTTATTTTGTTTTTTAAATGGAGTTTAGCTTAACAACTAATAACGCATTAAGATTTTCTGCAGATATAGAGCTTCGTCTTTCACTTAAAATAAAATGAAGGGCAGAAAATGCTCGCTCTACAGATACCTGAGTTGCCGGTGTTGCTAGAACAACCTGCGCGAGTGCACTCAAATGTGGCAACTTAAGTCTGAGATCATTAAAAAACTCCAAAATATTGGCGTTTAATGGTAAACGACCATATATTGCGTCAAGACTTTCAATGTCAGCATACATTTTTATAAGTTTTGCAGAGACATTTTCTTCTTTGATTTCTGTCACTGTCTGGACATCATCTAAATATGCCGACAAGAGCGTCTTCTCTTCAGCCGAGGATGCAGTCGAAAAAGATAAAGATAAGTTCATATCTTCAGTTGCAGCAGCTTCAAGCGCTAGAACATTTTGTGCTGTCTGTAATAATAGAGCGATAATAATTTTAACATCTTTCTTTGATTTTAGTTTTGTATTACTTTTTCACAAAGACCATTTTAATTGTTAATATAAGTAACTACTAACATGAAACATAAATGACACAGGACAACAATTTTAACCATTCTGCAACTTACATTCCTTAACTCGAATAACCTATATGCAATTTTTTTTGATCATTACTCAATATGCATTTAACTTCTGGGTCCATGAAAATCGCAGCTAACAATGCTTCATTTTCTAAAAGTTTTATCTCTCTTATCTTAATCTGGGCCAATAGTTTCCTTTTTATGAAATTTTGACTTTTTTCGCATGCCAATTTAAGTTCCATCCAAATGATAAAAAACTCACTAAAAACTAGATTTTTATCTTGTAACTTTGGGGTAGCTTGTTGTTTGTTTTCTTGTTATGTTTTCTTAAAGGCGTCAATATAAGACTCCATCCAGTCCTAATCAGCATCAACACAAATATAAGACTCGGTAGTCAGAAACCCCTTTAAATCAGCCAATTTTGTCATCATCAAATAAGTTGAATTCCATCTTGTTATGACGTCAAGCGATGGTATGTTTTTTTTGTGTTCGATTAAGAAACGTATCATCGTTAAAAAGAGATTCCTCTGTAGCATCGTTTACAACTTGAACTGCTTTTATCATATTTCTTCCGTTGTCAGATGTTATGCTGCATGCATAAATGTAATATTATTTTAAAACATACATATATTTTCTGTAATTCAAATTTTACCTGAAAATTTGTTCCACTTTTATTTCATATTCCATTAAAATTTCTAAAATGTTCTGCTTTATGTATACACCTGTGTGGGAATCCGCGAGTTGGATCATGCGCAACGTTTTTACAACGATTTCAGTTGTATAAAGGCTTGAATCGATTAACTGCAAATTTACACCTAAAATGGATTTATCCATTCTAGTGGCAACATCGATTTTGAGCAACACCAATTTATCTTTAACTAAAGCCTTTATGTTTTCTTTAATTGACTGCTCTTTGACTTTTACAAAATGTATTACATTGCGCGAGGTTATTGGGTTCATGCCTAGTGAACTATAAATTTGATCCATTATATCCTTAAAGCCTTCACTGTCCAGAAAAATAAATGATTTTCCATCCGTAGTCACTATTTTAATAATTGAAAAAACAATGGAATCTTCACTCGTGAGGTATGATATTTTCCTTTTTTTACACCTTCTTGTAATTGGGAGTCCCCGCTCTTGCTCCACTCATTAAAAATGTCACCATGTTTTAATGTCAAATGCCGTCTTAAATTTGTTAAATATCTCCCAGACATTTTAAAACCGCAAACATTACGCACAGATTTATTTTCTTCGACAATAAATCTAAAAAAAATTATGAACTTCTTTATTTTCGTTTGAATTCACAAAAACGCAATTAAAATGTATAATGCAAACAAAAAGAACGCAAAAATCGCGTGTGTTTAACCATACATATGTACGCAAAATACAATTTGCTTCATTTAACTCAAGAAAACGATCAGTATTTGACTTGAGCGAAACGTAAACAGAAATATGTAACTGTCTCGCTCAGAGCGCGAGCGAGCTAAGACAGACGCGACAAAAACAGTTTCTGTCTGATTCTTTTTTATTGTGTGCGTGAAAGACACTTATTTGCAGACAACGAAAAGTCTCAACAGTTATTTGCGAGCTATGCTGCCGACACATCAACCCCAATGACATGCAATGCAAAAATGGTATAGGATTCTACATGGAGTCGGGCTAGTCTGCGGGTCAGTGCTGGACCGGCCGGGCTTGTCAGATGGCTGGGCGTGGGCTAGTCCGCAGAACTGCTGGGTTTGTACAAAACGTCGCTCCCTACAAAAGCCACAAGAATGATGCCTCTTTACTACACCACAAATCCGAACATTACAGGCATAAATAAATTTTTAACTAACAAAATAGCCCACCAAATCAAACTGAACATACAATGCTGCAACAGATGGTACCAAGAACTAAACACTAATTTAATACACACAGCACACTACCTAAAAAATCAAAAACAATTAAATCTAACACGCATCGACCAAATAAAAATTATAAGACTTACACAGCAGCATTACATTAATCCTGGCAACACATAACCATGCCCCAATTGTCAAACAACAACAAAGCTCAGCATAAAGCACGTATTAACAACCTGCCCAGCAATATGGCACATTAAAAATAAAGTCCTCAAAAATAGCTGCCCCATACGGACCCTCTCAAACCCAACCCCCGAAAACAACATCAAAATAATAAAATTCCTCAAATTAAATTAACACATCAGTTCAAGTTTGACCGTCGACACGACAAGACGTACCTGCTCTTAATTTACTCAGTGCGAAGACAAAGGGAAAGGAAAACCAAAGCATCTATCCCACTCTCACTCCCACTAGTGCACACACACAAATTTATTTTCCCAATTTTGCGAAAAGAAAAAACTTATTTAAAAGTGCACACTAATAACGAAAAACCCCGTCATCATGGAGGAACCTCCTGGACAAAAAATTACTAAAGACAAAGACAAAAAACTATCAAATACGTCTCCAGGTCCTAAATACCTAATTATGAAGAGAATACACGAGACAGAAACACTAGCTAACGTATCACCATTCTTAATAAAAAAAGTAATTGACAATGTATGCAGTGGAGAAATTGAAGAATGCAAAAAACTTAGAAACGGTACAATTCTCATTAAAACAATATCTATGACTCAAGCTGCAAAACTAGTCCAATTGACATCACTGTACAACGAAGTTAAAATAGACATAACGGAACATAACTCTCTTAACTACACCAAAGGCAGAATTTACTGCAGAGATTTAAGAGGCATCAGAAGATGAGATCGTGCAAGAGCTCAGCTCACAGCATCCCAGCGGCGAACAGCATATCCAGTAAGCCCACAAGATGCATTTCGTAAAGGCCCCACGTAATGTATTACGTGTAGGTTTTAAGTAAGCCAGGTTGTAATGGCAAGTTTAGCACAGAACTGTTGTTGTTTCGTTCGTTTGCTACTTCGGCTATAGAGTTCATTGCTGTTCGTAAATTTGTCCGAGTTTTTTTTGACGTTTACGCATATTATTACGCATGCAAGTGTACAAATACAGCTATAGATGTAAGTGTGACGTGGAATTTCTGTTCATCCTTTTGTGTTCGACATTTGTCGTCACTCTGATTTTTTTGTCGTGCTGTGCGGATCTGGATTAAGTTGGATTAAGTGAATTTTAAGTGAATTAAATGAAAATCGTATCAGGTAAGTGTTTATAAATATTAATAAGTTATATACAGTAAAGTTTGCCATAAAAGTGTTTGTTTTTCATTAGCAGGCTTGTCTACCAGCATACGTACATGCATTAGTGTTGCAGTTTTGGGTAAAAAACCTTTTTTCGTAAAAAGAGCAAGCAGGTATAGATACATACACATTACACACACATACATAAGCTGGAAAAAAATGCGTTGTAAAAAAGGGTTCAGCAAAAGAAATTTATATGATGCTAAAATTAAAGTAACCAAGGATCCAGAAAATAAAGAAAATATTTAATAAAGATCAAAATGTTTTTGTATTTGTTCCAGTATTTGCATTACAACTTACATTACGTTGTATATTGGGTAGTGCAGTATTCGCATTACAACTTACATTACGTTGTATATTGGGTAGTGCAGTATTCGCATTACAGGCACGCACACATTTTTTAAATCGTGTGTCGTACAGTGGAAGGTCTGCCCACAGCCAGCATTACAATTTAGGATATGTATAATTGGGTGTAATGGAAGCCCGAAATGAACTCGGATTCTTTGCCCACTTTCTCGATGAGATTGTAGGCATTCACTCCACAAAGCGGCCAAGCAACGTTAAATGTAATGGGAATCGTAATGCATTTTCGAAGGTAGTAGGCATACCAACTCATGAAGAGATAATGGATTACGTGGGGTGTTTTTTCGCCGCTGGGAAGCTGCGCGAACCCTGCACATTTACAAGAGAGCGAAAATTGCAATAATCTTAAGAGATACATCAACTGCAAAGAGAGCGGCCTAACAAATTACCACCACAGCAACACTAATCGCACTTGCCCTTCTTATATAAAAGCCAAGGACATACAAGAAATCAGAATATTAGAAAAAACTGACATGAAAAAAGCTTTAAAAATGTATAATGAAAGAATGCTTTCTTCAAGCACAACTTGTGCATCAACTGTCTGCTCATCAATGATAACCAAAAACAATAGAAACACACCCAACCGCCAATTAATATCATATGCCGACATTAGTCCCAATGCGCAGCAAAACGCAAACACAGTTAAGCAGCAAAAGGCGACAGAGGAAAATCTGCTCACCAATCTAACATCAAAAAAACCCGCCACCATGAAAAACTCCAAGGACCAAATTGATACATCTCATACGGAATCCCAACCCATAGACGTATCACAGGAAGAAAATTATAACCTAAGAAAGCAAACAAAAAACACAAACGCACAAACACCCAAAGAGAAATTACAGAAACAAAAAACCAAACGGCTCAAAAAATCAGTACTTAGTGATGAAAGCACAATGGACACAGAGTAGTTAGTATACAAAATCAGTACATATTAAAATAAAAAACTCCTAATAAAATACACATATTTAGTTAGATTAATGACCCTTAAAATAATTCAATGGAATTTAAAAGGCTATATTAATAATTACAGCGAACTACAATCTCTCATAAAAAAGCATCAACCACATGTTATAGCACTCCAAGAAACTCACCTATTTAATACCGTTTCAATTCCTATCCCTATTAATTACTCAATAATAGGAAAAAACTCATCGGCTTCATACGGTGGAGTTGCACTATTAACACACAAGTCCATACAAACACGACAAATATCTCTTAGTGACAAATTTGATGCAGTCTGCATAGAAATTTTAACTAAAAATAAAATGCGAATAATTTCTGCCTACATTGCACCTAACCAAACATTTACACAATCTAACCTAGAGTTAGTTCTCGAAACCTCAAATGTACCAACCTTAATTACTGGCGATTTTAATAGTTGGCACAGAAGATGGGGATCTAGCTCAAACAATAAGAGAGGAAAAATTTTAGAACAATTTATAACACAATCACACAATATATAATTCTTAACGACGGTTCGCCAACTCATCTCAGCACCCACAACTCATTAACTAATATTGATCTTACTTTTTGCAGTCCAATTTTGCAAATTGACAGTACTTGGAAAATTGAAGAGGACCTTTATGGTAGTGATCATCTACCTATAATCACAACTCTATTTCCATCAAAATCAAATAATACCCAAAAAATTACACACAAATCACACTTTATCACAGAAAAAGCAAATTGGAACATGTTTTCTAAACTAACAGCATCATATTCAGATGTAATTAAACAAACCACCAACATTAATAGAGAAGCAGCAGCAATTCATAAAATAATTTTATCTAGTGCACACTTTTCCATCCCTCAAACCTTTCCAAAAAAAGACACACCTAACGTTCCGTGGTGGAACAAAGACTTACAAAAATTACGCACTGACAAAATACAGGCCTGGCGTAAGCTGAAAAAGCAAATAACATTGGCAAACATTATAGAATACAAAATAAAAAACGCACATTTCAGAAGAAATCTAAAAACAGCTAAAACAGAAAGCACACGCAAATTTACAGCCGAAATTTCACCAGACACACCAACAAGAAAAATTTGGCACAATATAAAACGCTTTTGCGGTCTTAACCCTATTAAAAATATTCATTCAATTTATAATGCAACAACCGATCAATATACCACAAATAAAACAGAAATTGCAAACTTGATGTGCACAAACTTTTCAAAAAACTCAGCAGATTTCAATTTTTCTGACACACGTACATCCGCAAAATATAAATCTCTATCATCTGTTATACATAACACTTACATTCCAAGGAAAAAAGCTCTACAAATTGAAAAAGAAATAACCCCTTTGCAATTCACAGCCGCTTTAAGCTCCTTAAAAGGAAACACACCCGGGCTAGATCGAGTAAGTTACTGCATGATCAAAAACACAGATTCAAAAATGAAACAAAGAATTATCCACCTTCAAAATAAAATTTTAAATAATTTTATTCCACAAGCGTACAAAACCAGCATAATAATCCCAATATTAAAGCTTAATAGTGAAAAAACATCTCTTAACTCATATCGCCCAATTTCACTCAACCCATGCTTATCTAAAGTCCTAGATAAAATAATTGCAAAACGACTATGGTGGTTTCTCACAAATGAAAAACTCATTCATACTAGTCAAACCGGATTCAAAAAGGGAAAATCTACCATGGATAATCTTCTGCAAGTTGATCACCAAGTAGCTAGATCCATCTCTAGGAAAAATCATATTTCAATAGTTTCCCTAGATTTTGCTAAAGCATTTGACAGAATAGGAATACATTCAATCCTAAATCAATTATCCGAATGGAAAGTTGGTCCCAAAATAATGAACTACATTAAAAATTTTATGACTAATCGGAAAATCACAGTACGTTCAGACGCAATTTACTCAAACTTTCTGCCACTACAGAACGGCATCCCTCAAGGTTCGCCCCTGTCCGTCGTACTTTTTGTTATTGCTTACAACAAATTATCGACTATGATAACACTACACCCAAATCTGAGCATCACTGCTTATGCAGATGATTTTAATTTGATTATTAAATTAAAAAATATAAAAAATATAACCATAAATCTTAAACCCGTCTTCAAAACAATTACAAATTGGTGCGATTATTCAGGTGCACAACTCTCTACGACTAAATGCAAGCATATACACATCTGCAGAAAGCACAATTGCAAATGCACCGTAACGACCGGAAATCTCCAAATAGAAAATGTCAACACACTGAAAATATTGGGCCTAATTTTTAACAACAAGTATAGATGGAAAAATCATGTCGAGCAACTGAGCCTCTCACTCAAATCAAAATTAAGCATAATCAAATGTCTGGTGAGCCCCAGATTCAATTGTAATACTACAACGCTTATTAACGTCTCGAAAGCAATTTTATCATCGAAAGCTGACTACGGACTTCCCATCTACGGGTCATGTCCAAAAAGCACTCTCCGTCCAATACAATCAACACTTAATACAGCCTTCAGAATTTCTCTGGGTGCGTTTCGGACAACCCCCACAAAAAACATACATTTCGAATCTCAAACAAGTTCAATTGGAGACAGACATCAACTTCTCACAGCCAAACTATTCGATTATCGATCGATTATCAACTCAAAAAATTCGCCCATGCACAATATAATAAAAAATTACAAGCCTCCAAAAAACAATAAACTCAAATCGGCAATTGACAGAACAATTCAGACATGCCAAATACAACATATACCATACCTTCCAATAAAAAGTATTACACAAAAACTACCCCAATGGAATCTTAATAATATCACAATAGACACATCAATATTTTCAAAAAAGACTCCACAACTCCAAAAATTTTTCGCTCTAGCTTTATAGAAATAAAAAAAAATAACTCATATCGTAAATTTATATACACGGACGGATCACAATCAAACGGAATCACCTCATTTGCAATCACCACGGAAACACACATCATAAAAACCGGCATCCTACCACACTACTCAACAGTATTTTCCGCAGAAATCATTGCGATATGCGAAGCCCTTTATTCACTAAAGCATCGAAAAGGAAAATATTGCATTTGCTCTGACTCACTTTCTGCCCTAGACGCCATAGCCAACATAAACAATTCCGAACATTACCCCTGCACAGCAAGAAACATAATTACCGAAACTTATCCCAAATTTAAGCTTCTTTGGATACCTGGCCATGTAGGCATCAATGGAAATGAATTAGCAGATAAAACAGCGAAGGACTCCACGAGGCAACCTCTCATCATAACAGAAAACTACAATTCACAAGACATTATGAAATTTATAAAAAATACGTAGCTTAACAAACTACAAACTAATTTCCACGAAACATCGAACTGGTACCAATACATAAACCCAAAACTCAATAGCTACCACTTATTTAAAAATACAAAAACATCTCGACTTGACCAAATAAAAATAACTCGACTTAGACTGGGTCACTCAAACATTAGTCATCACCATTACATTGACAAAACAACAAATATCTGCAACCTCTGCAACACAAATGCTCAAATATCCATTGAACATATTTTGAACAACTGTCCATCCATAAAATCCCATAGACTTTCAATATTTGCCAATAATAATCCTTTACAAGCCTTAGCTAACCCATCTCCTGTAAACATAGACAACCTTCTTTTCTTCTTAAAAAAATCTAACATATACCACTCAATATAAACTAGATGTAAACAAACAATAACCCACAGTTATATTTAAGACTCTTTAAAATTTAGATAATTATAGCAATACTATAAATAGACGTTAAAATACTAAATTAAGACATTATCCCCAAAGGGACTGAAGGCCTTAAGCTGCCAATTGTTCCGTTAAACCACACTAGCTTGTAATTTTATTATTACCTGTTAGATTTATATAAATAAATAAAAATAAATTAACACATACAATCACATTTAAAGTTAAAAACCCAGTAACCCTGTGGACCAAAAAACGATAGTAAAACGGAACTATTATAAAATGTTCGTAAACGGACTAAGAAATGATACAAATCCGCGAGCGATGAGTGAAGACTCGCAGAATGTTCGCTGACGCACTCAGAAAAGAGCATTTTGCGGACAAAACACACGCGACGACCAAAGTCTCGCAAAAGAATCGCAAACGGACCTAAAAACGTACACGATGTGCAAGAAACAGCGGATCTTGTAATAGAACATGAACGAACATGTCAAAAACATTTTTTTCTGGTGCAGTGCCTTTTTCGTTTGTGCGTTCTTTTGTAATTGAAAACCGCAGCGAAGGGACGTGTCTCAGTGAATTGAAGTAAAATAATTGTGTCAAGTGGCGTTTAAAACAAAAAGTCGGTAGGTAAATAATATTATATTACCAAGTTTAGTAGCGGGCACAAAATATGAGTTTGGGAGCAGTATTAAAACCCAAGAAAACAGCAATTTACACACGCTGTGTACATATTTTTTTTCTAGCCCTCTTCTTACTCTCCGCGCCTCTTGTGTGGACGAAAAGAACAATTTTCTCTGGAATTGACTATGCGTACCCGTTTTTTATATAAATGGGTGTATAAATAATAATAGAAATGCCATTTAAACGTAAAAGCAGGAGGTATACATACATATGTATATGCGAAGCGATGCATATAAATAACAGAACTGTTAATGTTAATATTAATATTATTGAAGCCTTTTAGTGATTTGTCTAATTCAAATGCTATAGCTGAGAATTCCGAAACAACAAGTTTTATTGTGCGCCTAGGCCCTAGGACAATGGAAGTCCGAAAACAATATTAGCAAAAGACCAGCTAATGATTTGCTCCAGCTTTTGTCCGAAAAAATTCCAGGGTTGCCACGTGATGTCCGAGCTTTAAAATGCACGATCCGGGCGGTTATTAAAAGGAATGTCGCTCCAGGAAGCTATGTGCACTACGGCGTAAAAGACGCGCTAACAGATTTTCTTGGCAATTGATTTTTCATTTAAATCAGACAACTTAAGCCTAAATATTATTATAGACGGACTTCCACTTTTAAGAGTTCACTCAAACAAGCCTGGCCTATTTTATTTAATGTCAAAGCCTATACTTGTAGCTGTGACATTTGTTGGAAAATCCAAGCCCACCGAACCCAATATTTACTTAGAAGAATTTGCAAAAGAGTGATTAGAATTGATTGAGGATGGCATAATATTTCAAGGTAGCAAGTTTCATATTAGCATTAGATCCATAGTTTGTGATGCAACAGCAACGTGCATATGTTTTGGTGGTTAAACATCACTCTGGTTTTTTTTCGTGCAACAAATGCACTTATAAGGTCGAAAGTTTTCAAAGGAGAATAGTTTTTAAAATATCAGAGAACCTCCCCCGAACAGATGATAGTTTGAGAAATCGCTTACAGCCAGAGCATCACAATTTACAGGAGAAATTAGTTTTAGAAAACTTGCCAATATATATGTTCAAACAGTTTCCCTTTGATTACACTACTCGACAAAATTCAACTTTTTTTCCGCTGTCGCCAAAAATGACTTTTTCTGATAGACTTGGAGATTTAAAATTTTTTAAAGAATTATGGTTTTTTTTTCATAGAGTAGTTTTTTTTTAAGAATTTTTAAAAAATGTGGTATTTTTTGTCATAGGTGGTGCTTCTATTTTTCACATAACTTAAGTTTC
The DNA here is from genome assembly GCA_035041765.1 of Drosophila algonquin. Classification (NCBI taxonomy): domain Eukaryota; kingdom Metazoa; phylum Arthropoda; class Insecta; order Diptera; family Drosophilidae; genus Drosophila; species Drosophila algonquin. Next base: position 12,188 of record JAWNKY010003005.1, read on the forward strand.
CTACAACTGGTTGTATTCAACTTTGCAGTTAAAAAAAAGCTGACAAATGCAGCTATAAGTTGTAGCTTCAACTTAACGTCTGGAAGATATTAAGCTTTCAAATTGAAATTTCATATTTTTTTTCGATATTTTTCCCGAAATTTTGACGTTGAAAGCTCGGAAAAGTAAAAAAAATATTTGAATGCTTGATTTTTGTTTTAGATAGAGACATTAATTAGGCGTCGTTTAAGATTATCGTTTATAAGAATCGATGGATAAACGGCTAAGTTACAACCGTTTGACCACAGTTTTAAAACTGCAAAGTTCATAACAACCAGTTGTAGAAAACTTAAGTTATGTAAAAAATAGAAGCACTACCTATGACAAAAAATACCAAATTTTTTAAAAATTCTTTAAAAAAAACTAAACCTGGAAAAAAAAAATTCTTTACAAATTTTTAAATATCCAAATCTATCAGAAAAAGTCATTTTGGGCGAAAGCGGAAAAGTCGTGTCGACTAGTGTTACAACCAGGCATATGTTGATAATAGATTCTTTGATGCAAACTGAAGCCTATTTGCCACAACAGTAATGCCTCTTCGATTGATTGAAGCTTCGGGACATTTACTATGGAATAATCACACTCCACAATCAATAAGATTTTGTCGTCCACTCAAACTCGAGCTCTTGAAAGAAACAAAAGAAGACATAATAAAAGAGGATCAAGATATCAAAGAAGAAAGAGAAAACATTGTACCGTGCAAAATAATATTGGGCAACAAGAAATGAATTTATATAACATTTCGACTGTATCTAACTTTTATAGATGGAAAGGTGCTTGATGCATTAACAGAAACCAAATCGTTCCAAGCCTGTCCAATATGTAATGCCAATCCAAAGGATTTCCTTGCAAAAAGACATTTTAAGTGCCTCAAATTTGCACCAATTCCAGAAAATTTAAAACATGGATTTAGCCCACTACATTGCTGGATAAGATGCTTTGAATTTGTCTTCCGTCTATGCCGGCTATAAGCTAACTTTGCAAAAATGGCGAGTGGTAACAGCTTTGGACAAAAAAACGCTAGCTGATCGGAAGAAAGATATTCAGCACATGTTTTGGGAGAGGCTATCTTTATTGGTTGATAAGCCAAAACAAAATGGATCTGGCAATACAAATAATAGAAACAGGGCACGGCGAGCTGTCAACGACTTTGTGGAATTCTCTAAAATTATGGGATTTGACCAGCAAATTAAAATTGTAGAACAATATTAATTTATTTTTCAGGTCAACTTCGGATTCATTTAGATAAATTTTAGCAATTTTGATTTGAAACTGGACAATAGATCGTTGACAGCTATCAATGGCTGCAATGACAGTAACTATTCACAAAATAATTGTCCATTCTCTGGAGATTATGAAAAATACTGCACTTCCTGTGGGCTATTTTGGCGAAGAACCATCTGAATCACGCAACAAAATCGCAATAAAGAAGACAGACTTCATCACGCACGGAAGCACAGCAGAATACATAATTTCCGTCGATGTATTTAAGAGAGCAATGGATTCCTCCGATCCAATTATTTCATCAACAAACCTGGTGAAGCGCGTTCGAAAGAACAAGGTCTTGCCCTTCCCATTGAGGTTTTAAACCTTCTTATCATGCGAAATTGAAGCAATGGCATCCATAGAGGCACCGAGAGCGAAGAATCCGAAAAGCAACTACTGGATAAAGGAACGCAAACAGATTTGAATGACGAAGATCAAAAAGGAAAAAAGAACGATGACGGCATCTTATAGCCTATTTACACAACGGTTGAGTTATTTAGCTATTGAGTTTCGGGCAAAACGTGAGTTTTGTTTACATGGGGAAAGTCGCAAAAAAAGTAGATTCGTTTGGTCACCTGAGGCCTTGGAGGTGCTATTAGAGTTATGGCACGAGAATAACGACGGGTTCCGCGGCGTACGCAAAAATGCATATTTATAAGGTACTAGCTGAAAAAATGAAAGATTTCGGTCCCTCGCATGCCGAAATTAAAAACGAGAGGGAACGTTGTGATCCGCGGCAAGAGCCGCGGCTCTACCTTATACCCGGTACTCAGTCAGTATATATATACATACATATATGAGCCTACGATTTATGAAATTTATTATATGTTCTCAAAAGGGACAAAAATAATATTTAAATTAAAAAAATGAATTTTTTGGAATTTTTATACATGTTTCCATTTTTGTTTACATATGCTTTGTATATCTGCGCCTACATTTCTACATGACATGTATAACTACATATTTGAAACGTACAAGTGTTTAGGACAGAGAGAGAGAGAGGGAGGGGGCATGAGTCAGCGCTTGGCAGGCGTTGCGTAGCCACTGAAATTTAATTTGTTTCTTCTGGCCATAATATTGATCCGATATGATCAGATTCGGCAATCTGGTAGATATGGTAATTTTCCATGATTCTGCTTTTTGGTTTTCTCGTATCTTCAAAATTGTGGATTCCACAGATTTTCGTCCTTTGTGGGGGCGGAAGGGGCGTGGCAAAATTTTGAAATACACTCGTGCAGGTTTGCGTATCACGGGAGCTTGGATAGAAAGTTTGGTTGCTCTAGCTCTTATAGTCTCTGAGAACTAGGCGTCAAAAAATTCGAATGGGCAAAGCAGATGGGGTCGCGTGTGTGGAGGCGAGAGAATGATGACTTTCGAAATGGTTTTCTTCATTGCAGCTATAATAATGATCGATCTGATCCAGATTCAACACTCTGATAGAAATGGTCTTTCCCTATGATTCTGCGTATTTAGTTTTCTTGTATCTTCAAAATTGTGTGTGCTAGACTCTTCGTCCTTTGTGCGGGCGGAAAGGGGCGGGGCGAAATTTTGCAACACATTTGGAGTAGTGTGATCACACAGGAGACTGGTTGCTCTAGCTTTAATAGTCTCTGAGATATAGGCCGCTAATGAAGACGGACGGACGGACGGACAGACGGACGACAGACATGGCTATATCGACTCGGCTATTGATGCTGATCAAGAATATATATACTTTATGGGGTCGGAAACGCTTCCTTCTGGGCGTTACACACAACCGTTATCCCCACAAATCTAATATACCCCTTTCCGCCCCCACAAAGGACGAAAGTCTGTGGCACACACAATTTTGAAGATACAAGAAAACGAAATACACAGAATCATAGAGAATGACCATTTCTATCAGAGTATTGAATCTGGATCAGATCGGATCATTATTTTACTACAATGAAAAAAACCATTTCGAAAGTCATCATTCCCTCTCGCTCTCTCACACACGCGACCCCATCTGCTTTGCCCATTCGAATTTTTTGACGCCTAGTTCTCAGAGACTATAAGAGCTAGAGCAACCAAACTTTCTATCCAAGCTCCTGTGATACCAAACCTGCACAAGTGTATTTCAAAATTTTGTCACGCCCCTTTCCGCCCCCACAAAAGACGAAAATCTGTGGAATCCACAATTTTTAAGATAAAT
>JAWNKY010003018.1:0-92392 GCA_035041765.1 Drosophila algonquin
TCAGACATTTCGGTCATGTCCACCATATGTCCCAGAAAGATAGCTAACTTCATAAAAGCTGCAGGCTGGGACAACTGTTGACCTTAGGTCTCACAATGCGAGAAGGGGTAGATTCCCCCGCGGTATCACAACGGGCCGGAAACGGCCTAAGTGTGCTGGGCTCCCAGTGAGTCGGGCAGCCGCTGTAACCTAACCTAACCTTCTCAGTTAAAAAATTTACGCGGCAAAATTTAAATTTGAATCTGCTGTTTTTAGTTGTTATTAGTGGTGATAGTTCCGCTGATTAGGCAGAAAAGTACGAAAATTGCTGTTATGCGCACAGAAATACCACAGAAATACCAAAACGCAGTTGCGTCGGAAAACGACGCAACTTTTTGCCATTACTAGGGCCCTATGTTAAACCTATGTAAAAAAAACTGAGTTTCTGGGAAGACGCAAAGGTTCAAGACGCAGCCTCAGTGTAAACGGCACCTTAGTATCTTCCAGACTTTTAGCTGCAGCTACAAATTGCCTCGGAATAATAGCTGCGTTTGTTAATTTTTCTGCACTGCAGAGTTCAATAAAACTAGTTATAAGAAACTTAAGTTGTGAAAAATAAAAGCACTACCTCTAGTCAGTATATATGTACATACATACATTTATGAGTGTACGATTTATGAAATTTACTATATGTTCTCAAAAGGGACAAAAATAATATTTAAATTAAAAAAATGAATTTTTTGGAATTTTTATACATGTTTCCATTTTTTTTTATATATGCTTTGTATATCTGCGCCTACATTTCTACATGACATGTATAACTACATATTTGAGACGTACAAGTGTTTAAGACAGAGAGAGAGAGGGAGGGGGCATGAGTCAGCGCTTGGCAGGCGTTGCGTAGCCACTGAAATTTAATTTGTTCCTTCTGTCCATAATAATGATCCCACCTGATCCAGATTCGGCAATCTGATGGATACAGTAATTTCCCATGATTTTGCGTTTTTGGTTTACTTTTATATTAAAAATTGTGGATTCCACAGATTTTCGTCTTTTTGTGGGGGCGGAAGGGAGCGTGGCAAAATTTTAAAACAAACTCGTGCTGGTTCGCTATCACAGGAGCTTGGATAGAAAGTTTGGTTGCTCTAGCTCTTATAGTCTCTAAGATCTATGCGCTCATTTAAACGAATAAGCAAAGCAGACAGGGCCGCGTGAGAGAGAGCGAGAGGGAACGATGACTTTCGAAATGGTTTTCTTCATTGTAGCTATAATAATGATCCGATCTGATCCAGATTCAACACTCTGATAGAAATGGTCATTCTCTATGATTCTGCGTTTTTAGTTTTCTCGTATCTTCAAAATTGTGTACGCCACAGACTTTCGTCCTTTGTGCGGGCGGAAAGGGGCGGGGCGAAATTTTGCAACACATTTGGAGTAGTGTGATCACACAGAAGACTGGATACAAAACTTGGTTGCTCTACTGGGCGTTACACACAACCGTTATCCCCACAAATCTAATATACCCCTTACTCTTCGAGTACCGGGTATAAAAAAACCAAATTTTTAACAAATTCTAAACTAATTCTAGAAATAAACCATAATTCTTTAAAAATTTACAAATCTCCAAATCCATCAGAAAAAGTTATTTGAGCCACAGTATAAATAAAAAGTTAAAATTTGTTCAGTAGTGTTATAGATCAAGAGTATGTTATCACTTCGGCGAAAAGTTGTACACGGAATCCGTAAGTTAGTCTTAAGTTTTCTTTTTGATACAAAAAAAAAATAATACCAATTTATTTATGAGTTTTTTTTTTGTTTTGATAAAAAATAATGAATACCAATTATTATTATAAAATTAATAAAAATAATCATTATTGATAAAGAAAATCGTAAAAATTAGTATTTTTCAAATCATGGCGGAAATGCAGAGTTCGTATAAAGCTAAAGATTTCTTTCTATATCCACTAAAAGAGGTGATTTTTTAATTACGAAAAAAAATCATTGTTTTCAGTTTCTGATTAAAAGTGCTCGAGCTCGAAAAAAAATGATTGGCGTATTAAAGATAACGTCAAACATATTAAAACTTGCATCAATTCCAAAAAACAAGTTTTCTTAAATAACTTTATTAGTCGTCAAAGGATGCCCGTCTAGAATCCGTCTTGGATTACTTGGATGTAAAATATTCGCTTTCAATAGTTATGGCACGCCAAGGATCACATAAGTTATCGGATGAGATTGGGAAAATTTTGTATTTGATGCATTGATAATACGGACGTAGAAACAGGCGTGGATGCAGATTTCGATCATTATACTTGCGAAACAGAGTTTTCTGGCAACAGTAGAGATGATAAGGCAATTAATTGAGCGATAAATTTATCCGATTCAATGCTAGGAACCCATATTTGTGTAACTAAAGTCCTGCGTCGCTCGCAAAAAATTGCTATCTATGTCTGGGTCGGATATATAGCAGCATTTGTCAGCTTTTTAGAACTGCAAAGTTCAATACAACCAGTTATAAGAAACTTAAGTAACTTGAAAATTAGAAGCACTGTCTCTGGAAAAAACACGAAATATTTTAAAAAATTCTTTTAAAAAAAACTAAACCTAGAAAAAAACATAATTCCTTAAGCAAATGTAAATCTCCAAATCTATCGGATAAAGTCATTTTGGGCCAGAGGGGAAATTTTGTGACTAGTGTAGCGTCGAGCCGCTAATTTGTGTAGGCTAGTGCAAAATATATTAGGATGAAGCGGGAGCGCAATTAAGCTTCTCTTGCTCTTGGCGAATTCGCCCAAGCAAATGAATGTATCGTCGAATTACTTTGAAACCGAACGCACGCCCAAAATTTCATGTCAAGGCATAAAGTGACAGTGACACAGTGAACGAGGGTACATACATATCCATACGTACATAAATATATGTACGTAAATATGTACATATATATGTACATATCTAACAAGGAAATTGCCAAGAGAACGGAACGCGTCTCGTGTGTGTGTTACACTCTGTGATCTTCACTTCAACGAACCCAAGCTGCAAATAGCCGCGCCGGTCGTGCAAATACCCTACTGTCTGTAGTTCTACCGTTGGGGGATATCCCAGTCAGCAGAAGAAGACGAAGAAAGGAAAGTGAAATACCTGGAATTCCGATCCTGTACAGAGGTATATGTGCCAAAATATTAAAAGCTCGAGTAAAGATTAAAAACTCGCAATTATTGTCTTGTGCTGAAACAATTGCACCTCGCTTTCAATGACATAGTAGAGCTAGATTTGCATGCCTAAGTTAGAGTTTTGCAGGTTTGGCAGTATTCATTATGTGATTTCACTCGAGACAGCGCACTACTAACAGCCGAATTGCTCTGCTTTGACACTGCCTGGGTAGGCTTCCAAAAAACGAGTGTACAGCAAGAATCGAGAGCCAACTCTTTCAGCCTCTCATATAAATCTGTAACGAAATTGCTTGTACCTCTCTCAATTTATCTCTCTGTCTCCATTGCTACCCAGGCAAGCTACAGAGTAACACGCTCATGCGCCTCTCTCTCAATACCGTCCTTCCTTCATTCCACTATGAACACCATCTCTCTCTCTCCAACACCAATACAGCTACGAGACAGCCCGTGTATGAGGCGGAGCGTCGAAAGTGCAAAGAAGACACGAAAGGGACTCAGCAAGCAAATTGACAGAGAATAACCAGAATACACTGCAAACAATTTTAAGACCCGACACATACATACATATATACATACATCTAACCAAACACAATATAAACACTAATAGCCTTTTTACACTACAGTGAGTTACCACATTTATCGATAGGTAACTCAATAACTCAGAATTTGGATTTACACTATGCCAAAGTTGAGTTATTGAGTTTCGGCTGCTAGCACGTGCTTGCTGCGAAAATTTGGTTTTTTTAATTTTTATTAATATGAATACCGAGGAATTATTGATGCTCTATGTGGCAGAGCAAGACACGATAATGAAGCTGCAATGTATGGAGTTGGCGACGTTGTCTGCAGCAACTGTGGAGTATTTGGATCAAATTTTCAAGAAACGCATTTGGACATTACAAATAACCTTGAAATCCATTTTTGAAGGAAAATTTCCGCAGGGAAATTGCACGGCTGCAATTGCAAATATGTTGAATTTTGGCTATATGTATATGTACATTACATATGCACCAAAATTAAACATTTTTAAATTTGCAATTGTTTATAATAATTAAATTTATATTTATTTATAATAATTCAATTTAGTGTTTGGCTAAGTTTTTCCGACCGAATTTTAGAAATCTACCACATTGTTTATATGGTTTTTAATAATAAAATTGGTTAAAATATTAGTTTTAACAATTGTTTGTACCTTTTTCCCCAGCCATATTGCTTACGCGCCAAAATTTAAATTTTGAGCTGCCAATTTTTGTTGTAACTAGTGGTGATAATTTCACGACAGGCATATCAGGGTTGAAATATTCGGAAAATTGGACAAACTCAACAAAACGCAACCAAAACTCAACTTTTTTGCCACCTCTAGGTCCCCTATGCTTCCCCATGTAAACGAAACCCGAGTTTTGCCCGAAACTCAATAACTCAACCGTAGTGTAAAAAGGCTATAAGATGTCTCACGCTTTTACAAAGAAAGAATATACTAAAATATACAGATCTAAAAATAGAATGAGCTTGCTTGTGTGCGTAAGCACAGAACTGCAAGTACACATGTGTATTTACTTGTGCAGAGCTGCCAAAATTGCCAGCAAAATATTTTTGAGAAGATTTCTTGAGCCACAAATTTATTTCCTGAGTGTTGCTTGTTGACGCGACGCACGAATACCCTATAGACAATTAATATAATTTGAAGTCATATCTGATATTCATTTTGCATTTTTGCATATTTATAGCCTATTTACACTACGGATAAGTTATTGAGTTTCGGGGTAAGCTCGAGTTTTGTTTACATGGGGAAGCGTAGGGGACCTGGAGGTGGCAAAAAAGTTGAGTTTTGGTTGCGTTTAGTTGAGTTTGTCTGATTTTTCGAATATTTCAACCTTGATCTGCCTATCGTGTAATTATCAAGACTAGAAAAACAACAAAAAACATATGTGAAAATGGAGAAAAAAGGTAAACGAACAAATATTTATAAAAATTACTTAATATCCAAATTTATTACTAGAAACTAGATTCGTTTGGTCGCCTGAGGCTATGTAGGTGCTATGTAGAGTCATGGCACGAGAATAACGACGGGTTCCGCGGCGTACGCAAAAATTCTCATATTTATAAGGAACTAGCTGAAAAATATATTTATTTATTTTATTAATTTAATTAATTTAATATTTATTAATTTATTTATAGGAAAAGCTGATTTCAGTACCTAGCATGCCGAAATTAAAAATAAAATAATATAAACTGCAGCGTCGTTATTGTCTCTTGCTTTGCCACATAGAGCATTATTAGTTCTTGGGTATTCATATTAATAAAATTAAATAAAACAAATTTTCTTAGACAAGCACGTGCCAGCTGCCGAAACACAATAACTCAACTTTGGCATAGTGTAAACGCAAGTTCTGAGTTATTGAGTTACATATCGAAAAATGAGGTAACTTATAGCCTTTTTACACTACGGTTGAGTTATTGAGTTTCGGGCAAAACTCGAGTTTCGTTTACATGGGGAAGCATAGGGGACCTAGAGGTGGCAAAAAAGTTGAGTTTTGGTTGCGTTTTGTTGAGTTTGTCCAATTTTCCGAATATTTCAACCCTGATATGCCTGTCGTGGATTTATCACCACTAGTTACAACAAAAATTGACAGCTCAAAATTTAAATTTTGGCGCGTAAGCAATATGGCTGGGGAAAAAGGTACAAACAATTGTTAAAACTAATACTTTAAACCAATTTTATTATTAAAAACCATATAAACAATGTGGTCGATATCTAAAATTCGGTCGGAAAAACTTAGCCAAACGCTAAATTGAATTATTATAAATAAATATAAATGTAATTATTATAAACAATTGCAAATTTAAAAATTTTTAATTTTGGTGCATATGTAATGTACATATACATATAGCCAAAATTCAACATATTTTCAATTGCAGCCGTGCAATTTCCCTGCGGAAATTTTCCTTCAAAAATGGATTACAAGGTTATTCGTAATGTCCAAATGCGTTTCTTGAAAATTTGATCGAAATACTCCACAGTTGCTGCAGACAACGTCGCCAACTCCATACATTGCAGCTTCATTATCGTGTCTTGCTCTGCTACATAGAGCATCAATAATTCTTCGGTATTCATATTAATAAAAATTAAAAAAACCAAATTTTCGCAGACAAGCACGTGCCAGCAGCCGAAACTCAATAACTCAACTTTGGCATAGTGTAAATCCAAATTCTGAGTTATTGAGTTACCTATCGATAAATGTGGTAACTCACTGTAGTGTAAAAAGGCTATTACTGTAGTGTAAATAGGCTATTACATTCGATTATTATATTCGTTTATAGTAAATGAAATAAAATTAGCATATAAAGGATGTTAGAGGTAGATATCGAATATATCACCTGTATTCAAATATTTCAATTAATAAGGCACTAATTTGGTTTAAGTTAATTCATCAAGTAAAGCTTTATTGTTTGTTGGTGATCGGAGCTAAACTAAACTTCTTCATCAGAACGGCCCCACTGCAGCAGCCGAAAGCGCAAATAGATCAAAATCAGAGCGCGAGCTCTCTCTCTCTCTCTCTCTATATATATATATAGTTCAATTATTATTGCAATCACAGTCGCCCTCTCGTTTTCGTTGTTTAAAATATGTACATAGTTGGGTCATTGGCCGAGAACACGCATACCAATACGCAGCTTCAGCGGTGCATTTTTGTTTCGCTTTCGCTCTTCACCGTTGCTTATCGCTGTTGTTTCGTTTGGCGCGCTTCTTTTCGTGCTAGTAAGACCCAACTCATAATAGAGACAAAGCGTGCTTCGCCAACCAATACCGGTTCGGTATTCAAATGACCCAACTAATAATAGGGACAGATTGGGTATTCCATAGTCGATCCGTGTGAAGCATTACATACATATACGAACATCCAACATATAAAGACTTGAGAACTACAGCGGTGAATTTTTACTTTTCGCTTTCGCTTCTCACTACTGCTTTTCGTTTTCGTAATTATATGGATTTCGTTTGCGCGTTTGTACCAAATGAAACTATATCCTGCATTTGTCGGCTATATGGTTTTTATACCCGGTACTCGAAGAGTATATTAGATTTGTGGTGATAACGGATGTGTGTAACGCCCTGAAGGAAGCTATCCGAACCCATAAAGTATATATATTCTTGATCAGCATCAATAGCCGAGTCGAAATAGCCATGTCTGTCTGTCCGTCCGTCCGTCTCCATTTGCGCCTATATCTCATAGACTGTTAGAGCTAGAGCTAGAGCTAGAGCTAGAGCAACCAAATTTTGTATCCCGTCTCCTGTGTTATCACACTACTCCAAGTGTATTTCAAAATTTCGCCCCGCACCCTTCCGCCCCCACACAGGAAGAAAGTCTGTGGCATACACAATTTTGAAGATACAAGAAAACTAAGAACGCAGATTAATAGAGGATGACCATTTCTATCAGAGTGCTGAATCTGGATACGATCGAATTATTAATATAGCCACAATGAAGAAAACCATTTCGAAAGTAATCGTTCCCTCTCGCTCTCTCTCACATGCGACCCTGTCTGTTTTGCCTATTCGTCCAAATAAGCGCCTAGATCTCAGAGACTATTAAAGCTAGAGCAACCAAACTTTCTATCCAAGCTCCTGTAATATCCATCCAGCACAAGTTTATTTCAAAATTTTGCCACGCTCCCTTCCGCCCCCACAAAGGACGAAAATCTGTGGAATCCACAATTTTTAAGGTAAAAGAAAACCAAAAAGCCAGAATCATGGAAAATTACCGTGTCTAACCGATTGCCAAATTTGAATCAGGTTGGATCATTATTATGGACAAAAGGAACAAATTAAATTTCAGTGGCTACGCAACGCCTGCCAAGCGCTTTCTCATTCCCTTTCTCTCTCGCAAACACTTCCACGTCTCGAATATGTAGTTATACATGTACATGTAGAAGCTGATGTTTAAAGTATATGTAAGCAAAAATGAAAACAGATAACTTTTAATATATAAAAATCTAACATAGGGTTAACCTAATTTTTTTAAAGTTTCCATATCGGCCAAACTTTAATTTTTCCCATTTGCGAACATATAATAAATTACATAAATCATAAGATCACATATATTCTGACTGAGTACCGGGTATAAAGTAGAGCCGCGGCCTTTGCCGCGGCTCACAAAGTTCCCTCTCGTTTGACCTAGTTTTGTTCAATCTGCATACGGTCATACCAAAGACAATATAAATACTAAGATATGCCGCACCATACAAAATGTGCAGCTCGATTCCTGACTGGCTGGAATTTAAAAGTATTCCAGCTTGAATAAGAGAGAGATAGATTGACGGAGAGACAGAGAGCGGTTTAGGTTCACACGTTCTGTATGTGAGGCTGAGCTTTAACTGTATGCGTGTACATATTGTAGGGCTGCTTGTTTGTATTGGTTGTTGACGACGCCGGTGTCGAAGAAAACACCCATTACTTTAGAATTGAATGGAGATTATGATTTTCCGATGACGCATGCCCAAAATATAAAAAATGTGCTATTAACGAATATAATGAACGAATGTAAATGAATACAAACGCAAAATATATATCAGATATAACATCATACTATATTAATTGTCTATAGGGTATTAGTACGTCGTACAGAAAATAAATTTGTGGCTCAAGCTGTTCAGGGCAGCCGCAAACTTCTGCAGCGCACTGTGGAGAGCGCTCCACGTCCGACTCGCTCTCGCACGCTCTTGCACACGGCACTCAGGAGAGCCGCCCGGCGCTCGGGCGGCCACTAGCTTGAGCGGGAGTTTTTAGTTACGCGCCCACCCCCGTTAAGATCGTTCGACGTCTTTCTCGAACTACATACATACGAATTCTCGTCTCTACATAAATTTTGTGAACATTACCTACTATAACCGAAAATAAACTTAAGTGAACGAAGTGGAATGCATAAACGCGTTGGTTTTCATTTGACTGGCTTGTGATTGTGAATACCTGGTGATCCGCCCCCTACAAACATTGGTCCTTCGAGCCGGATCTTCGCTAAAATAAGGCGAAGTTCAATCCAGCAAAGCGTAGGCGGATCGCTCTAACAAATCGCAAGATCTGACATCTGAATCATCCAACACCAGCATAAGTGCCGTGAATTACTTTCCATCCGATTCCCAATTCCGTGACGTATGTACATACATACATATATGTATGTACATACATAAATACAACTGTACATTCTTGCACATATGTATGTATATGACCGAACCTACACATCTTACGTATCTATGTACATATATTTCACAACTGCATATTCTTGCAAGTACATATATCCCAACCGCATATCCTTGCGCATCATATGTATAGATATATCCGAAATATATATACTGCAGTTTTATGTATATATTCTTTATATTATATATATATATTCTTGCGCATATATATATATCCGAACATACACATATTTTACCAATCTACAGACGCATCCCTATATATATAAACCATCTATCCGAATATAAGTTAACGAGAGTTAACTGAATCTGCCACTGGATGGAGCGGACTCTGCATTATTGTCGAATAAGCAGTTTTCGTCATCTGTGGGATCGTGATAGGCGCGACCGATCGCCCGGAGGCCGGCCGTCAACAAACACCACTCAAGAGGCGCTGGGTGAGCACTTTGGCTGGATAGCAACCGGCGTCGTGGGCGGCAGCGAAGGGCTTGCCTTTAGGAGTTTAGGATACTTAAGTTTAGTCTTTAACGGTCAGCCGAGTGGCAGCAACATATTCGTTCTCGCCTTGCAGGCCCTTATTACTCACATTGTAATATCTTAGTACTTGGTTAGTACCATCTTATCCAGTTTAATATCATTAAAGATTGTGAAACAAATCTATACTTGTGTTCAATTAAATTATTACTGGCGCCCAACGCGGTCGGACCAAGCCCGAGAATCAATTAGCGCGGAGACAACGCCCGCTAAGCGATAAGTGCAAAGAATAATAGCAAACCAAAAAGACCAGCATAGAGTGCGGAGACAACGCCCGCTCAAAAAGTGCAAAGGATAGCTTCAATCAACAAAAAGTGAACAAAAGAACAAGTTATTAAATATCAGCATAGAGTGCGGAGACAAAGCCCGCTCAATATAAAAAAGGTGAAAACATAAAACCATTCTAACAAAATAGCGCGGAGACAACGCCCGCTCCAAGATTAGAAAATCGCAAACTGCGCCCGCGGCAGATCTACAAAGAGATCGCTGCACTTAGAAGCTCATAGCCCTGAGTATAAAAAAAGGCAATTAATCAACCCAAAAAACTGTTACACCAAAGCGGACGACTTTGGGCAGCGGCGAAGATAGACAAGGAAGAATTAATACCAACGAAACTGGAAAGAGGTACGGAACAACATCCACAGGGGATAGAGGAACACAACAAACAAGAGCATAGCCAAAAATGAGGAACATGTAAGTGAAACCCTTTTTCAATAATCGCCAAATTAAAATAAAGTAAAAACGTATAGAATATTATTTAGAAGGAAACATCATTCGAAAAGAAAAGAAACAAACAAATAAAACGTTAATGTACAAAAACGTTCAAGCGTCAAAATTTCTCAGAATATTTTTTCTTCCCCTGCCCCTTTTGTCGCGATAAGTGTAAGTTGGAAACATAACACCGCGCCACAAATACATCGTTGGGGGCGGACAATAAAAAAATCTGTGTTTGAGGGAGCTCGAATTTGACTCTTAAAATAAACAAACAATAACAGCGGCCCGGCGCAGCTGAAATAAACCTAAGACACAGACAGAAATAAGCGGTAGGGGGAAAACTGAAAGGAATTTTTATATGTCCATTGAAAATAACATCAACGAGTTAGAAGAGTCGTTCGAAGAACTCAATTTAGACTTTCAAATTGGACCAGAGGAAATAATAGAAATTATGAATGCGGAACAAGTCCAAGCCGCCATAACTGCGGCGGTCAGCGCTGTGTTGGCTACGCAGAGAGCCAACTTTCAGGAACGCTTACAAGCGGTAACTGACCAACTGCAGGCTGTTAGAGTGCAGGCCCCCGTGGCCCAGGCCTACGAGCCGATTACCTATAATGAAAACATATCCTGCGATGTGACTCTGGATGCGGTTAAGACGCTGCCAGAGTTCCATGGGGCCCAGGCACAGTACGTCTACTGGCGCCAGGCAGCAAAGGCTTCCTATAGACAATACGAAGGGTATGTAGGTAGTTCAAAACATTACCAAGCGGTCCTCATAATCAGGAATAAGATTAGAGACTCCGCTGACGCACTCTTATCATCATTCAGCACAGTGTTGAACTTTGAGGCAATCATCAATCGCCTCGATTTCACGTATGCGGACAAGCGTCCACTGCACCTGCTAGAACAAGAGCTTGCCACGCTCCGACAGGGTGGCATGTCCATCACTCAATTCTATTCAGAGGTGGAGAAGAAACTCACTCTCCTCACAAACAAGACAATCATGTCACAAGACGCCGCGCAGGCGCAATACATTAATGAAAAGTATAGGCCGACGCTCTCTGTGTCTTTAATTTCAGGCCTAAGAAGAGGCGTCACTGACATATTGTTTGCGGCGCAGCCTAAAGATTTGCCATCAGCTCTAGCCTTGGCGCAAGAAATTGAGGCCAATCACGATAGGCACGACATTGCGGCGAGTTACGCAAGAGTGCTAGAAAACAAGGGCCAGAACAGAAATAGATACAAACGGGGTGGGCAAAATGAGCCCGATCACTACAAAAGACAATCAAAAAACCCTTTCTACACGAATAATCAGGGCACTCACCAAACAAATGGTCACCGTGGCTAAGATAAGGTGGAAATGACGGATGTCGACCCATCTTCCTCTAAACTCCGTCAACCGACTTACTTTCAAAAGCAACTGGGATACAATGCAGGCCTACCGGCTGGGACAAGACTCTCCGACCAGCGCAGAAAGCGGGTTAATCATATCGCTCAGGAAGACCCAGATCAGTACGAACAAAAGTACGATCAGTTGGAGTCTGAGGCGGTGGAGGAGATCGATGAGGATAACAATCCGGGATACAAAAGTGATACTGTTCATTTTTTAGGGGAGAGTCCCTGCTCCCGTTCGTCAAGCGAACAGTAGCGGGGAGAACAATAAATATCTTAATAGATACTGGGGCCGCGAAAAACTACATAAAGCCACTAAAAGAACTTCAGGGAATTGTCCCTGTAGAAGCCCCATTCATTGTAAAGTCCCTACACGGCTTCAACAAAGTAATGTAATGTTCCCTAACCATGTTCGGCATTAAAAGCCCGTTTTTTATCTTGCCAGAGCTATCAACTTTTGATGGCATCGTAGGGCTTGACACGCTGACCAAGGCTGGCGTCAATATAAACTTGGAAACAAAGAAACTCCACTTCGGGCATGAAACTGAAAAAATCTTATTCCACAAGTGCCCCAGCGTCAACTTCATGAAAATAGACGATATCGAGGTTCCACCAGCAGTAAGGAACGAATTTCTCAAAATGATGTCCAACCGTATAAAGGCATTTTGCAGATCCAACTGAAATGCTGCCCTTTAATACGGCAATAGTAGCCACAATTAGGACCGAGGATGAGGAGCCGATCTACTCAAAAATGTACCCTTTTCCTGTAGGGGCCACTGACTTCGTCAATGACAAAGTGAAATACCTTTTGAAGAACAAGTTCATTCGGCCATCCAGGTCTCCGTACAACAACCCCATATGGGTTGTCGGAAAAAAAGGCGCTGACAGTTCGGGTTCAAGCAAGAAACGGCTAGTCATAGACTTCCGCAAGCTTAACTCAAAGACCAAACCAGACAAGTATCCGATGCCTCGTATCTCCATGATACTTTCTAATCTGGGGAAGGCAAGATACTTCACTACTCTTGACCTAAAGTCAGGGTGCCACCAAATCACGCCAGTTGAACGCGATCGCGAAAATACATCATTTTCGGTAAACGGAGGTAAATATGAATTTTGCCGGTTGCCATTCAGCCTCAGGAATGCATCCAGCATTTTTCAACGGGCCATTGACGACGTATTGCGGGAGCATATCGGCATGATATGTTATGTGTACGTTGATGATGTCATCGTGTTTTCAAGGAGTGAGTCGGATCATTTCAGAGATATTGACACCGTGCTCAGCAGCCTCCACGACGCAAACATGAGGGTGTCAAAGGAGAAGTCCCAATTCTTTAAGGGACAAGTGGAATTCCTTGGTTTTGTGGTATCAACTGAGGGCACAAGAACAAGCCCCGATAAAGTCAAGGCCATTCAGGAGTTTAGACAACCCTCCACCCTGTTTGCGGTAAGATCATTCTTGGGTCATGCCAGCTACTACAGGTGCTTCATAAAGGACTTCGCTCAGATAGCAAGGCCCAATTCCAGTATTTTGAAAGGAGAAAACGGCAAAATCAGCAAGCAACGCTCGAAGTCTGTTCCTATACAGTTTGACGAGGTACAAAAGCAAGCCTTTGATAAACTTAGGAATATTTTGGCGTCGGAAGGCGTTATTCTCCACTACCCAGACTTTAACCAGCCATTCGACCTAACCACTGATGCCTCAGCCAGTGGCATTGGGGCGGTGCTGTCGCAAGGCAGTAGACCCATAACCATGATTTCTAGGACTCTGAAGGACAGGGAGCTCAACTACGCGACCAATGAAAGAGAACTGTTGTCAATAGTTTGGGCCCTAGATTCGCTTCGTCACTATCTATATAGAAAGAGTGACATTAACATCTACACAGACCATCAGCCATTGATATTCGCAGTCTCGGATAGAAATCCCAATTCCAAAATAAAACGTTGGAAAGCGAGAGTTGATGAGTGTGGCGCAAGAGTCTTATACAAACCAGGCAGGGACAACCATGTAGCGGATGCGTTGTCGAGGCAAGATATTAACGCCTTAGAGAGCCAGAGTCGATCCGACGTAGCTACAATTCACAGGGAAGTCTCGCTTACTTATCTAATTGAGGCCACAGACAAACCAGTGAACTGCTTCAGGAATCAAATAATCCTAGAAGAGGCAGACACCCCCTCGAAGCAGCTTCACATTCTCTTCGCTGAAAAAACCCGTCACAAAATTGATTTCGCTAGTCGGGACACACTTCTTGCATCCATCAAAGAGGTGGTAAAGCCTGGGGTCGTTAACGCCATCTATTGCACTCTACCGATTTTGGGGTCCGTGCAGAATGACCTTGTGAAGGCCTTTCCGAACACAAAGTTTCGGTATTGGTAGACCCTAGTGACAGACATTACAAACGATGGGGAACGAAGGGAGATAGTAACCACCGAGCACAATCGGGCGCACAGGGCAGCCCAGGAGAATGTAAAGCAGGTGCTGCGCGATTACTACTTTCCAAAAATGGAAAGAATCGCATCAGAAGTGTTATCTAACTGCAGGATATGCCAAAAAGCTAAGTATGACCGGCAAGAGTAGGCGAGTTGATTCATATCCACATATTCGCCACCGCAGGAAAACACTTCCTAACCGCGATTGACAAATTTTGAAAATTTGCAATAACGCAACAAGTCGCTTCACGCACAACTTTAACTGTCGTTAAAATACTAATATTGCAACTGGTGAACATCTTCCCAGCCATAAAGACCGTTTATTTTGAGCCAATGAGCCAGCCTTCAATTCTCAGACCATTTGGTCCTTTTTGAAGAACGTCGATGTAGCAAATGCCCCACCGTTGCACAGCACATCAAACGGACAAGTAGAGCCTTTCCCCAGAACCTTGTAAGAAATTGCCAGGTGTTTGAAGTTGTAGCGCCAGGTTGATGATACGGTCGAGCTAGTCATTCTAGCGACCATCGAATACAACCGAACCATCCACTCCGTCACAAACAAGACGCCTATGGATGTGGTCCACGCAAATTGCGACCTTGGGGAGGAGATAAGGTTGAAGCTGGTAAAGGCCCAGCAGGAGCAACTTGATAGAAACAACCCAAACAGACGAAATAGGACCTTCGATGTGGGAGAACAAGTCCTAGTAAAAGCTAACAGGAGGTTAGGAAACAAGCTAACTCCCCTCTGCACGGAGCAAAGGGTAGAAGCAGATCTAGGGTCCACCGTTCTTATTAAAGGGAGGGTGGTCCACAAAGACAATTTGAGATAGATAAGCAAAAAAAAAGGGTTTTGTAGCGTTAAGTTCAGGTCCTCAAGGACAATTAATAGTAAAAGTAAGAACAACCGTACAGCATAATTAATAAGTGCTGTGCCTCTCGTTTCTTATAGGTCTCCCGTTCGATATCTCTACATCCTAGCAATCTTACCGCTTACAACTTTGACCGACTTTAAACTGACGGACTATTTACACGCAGACTATATCCCTATAATTGACGGACGGACCTTTTATATAAAACATGTCACGAACTTAACGGAATATGAACAGTAAATTCAGGAGACAATAGAATTAACGGACATTTTCCCACAGTCACATATGAAAAAGATATTCGAGACAGATAAAAAACACCTACTGACACTGACTGCGGCACTGGGAATTCACCACAGGTATGCGAGGAGCCTGAACATCTTGGGGTCAGCGCGGAAAGTCATCGCACGGACTCCGATGACTTACAGCAAACGAGACAGGTTGAGTACGATCTAATTAATTCAACAATAGACAGATAACTATCAACTCGAGAACTCAAACACAAATCAATGCCCTCACCGAGGATGTGAACAAATTGCTAAAAGTAAACAGAAATGAGGAAACTAACAATTCCCACCTATATGAGAACCTTCTAACCAGAAATAGAATTTTGACGCTTGAATTTCAGAACATAATGATCGCCACCACCTTGGCAAAAATAAATATTGTAAACCCAGCCATCATCGACAGTGATGACCTAGAGGCGATTTTGAGAAAAGGTTCCACAGATATCAGCGTAAACCAACTATTGGGCGCTGCAAATGTGAGGGCACTAGCTAATAAGGAATAAATCATTTTTGTAATAGAAGTACCTAGACCTAAGTTTATTTGCAAGAAAATAACCATCTTCCCAGTCGGGCACAAAGGCATAGCGATCCGGTTACCCGAGCCCATCATAGCAGAATGCGGCAACAAAGTCATCGCCGTCTCATCATGTATGGGGACCCCATCATTAGCCTTCTGCAAGGAGGCACCAGCGACTAGTTGCGCACAACAGCTGCACTTTGGTACTGTGGCCCACTGCGGTACGCAACCGAACAATCTGCCCCAGATCTTGGAGGTGGACGAGGGTATTGTAATAATCAATGACGCCATCGCCATCGTGGCCGCCGATGATGGTCCCGAGCGAGGACGGTCAAGTCTTGAAGGGGGGAGTAATTAACGAGAGTTAACTGAATCTGCCCCTGGATGGAGCGGACTCTGCATTATTGTCGAATAAGCAGTTTTCGTCGTCTGTGTGATCGCGATCGGCGCGACTGATCGCCCGGAGGCCGGCCGTCAACAAACACCACTCAAGAGGTGCTGGGTCAGCACTTTGGCTGGATAGCAACCGGCGTCGTGGGCGGCAGCGAAGGGCTTGCCTTTAGGAGTTTAGGATACTTAAGTTTAGTCTTTAACGGTCAGCCGAGTGTCAGCAACATATTCGTTCTCGCCTTGCAGGCCCTTATTACTCACATTGTAATATCTTAGTACTTGGTTAGTACCATCTTATCCAGTTTAATATCATTAAAGATTGTGAAACAAATCTATACTTGTGTTCAATTAAATTATTACTTATACACTTATTTCTTCCGTATCCAGCTACATCCATATATGTATATACTTATATACATATATCTGCATATTCTTGCACATATATGTATATCACATATCACATCATAATATATATATATATATTTATATATACATACATCCGAAATATATATATATAATACTGCATATTCTTGCACATGTATATCCGAACATACTCATATTTAACCAATCCACATACGCATCCCAATATATGTATATAACACATCTATCCGAATATTCACTTATTTTTTTCCATATCCATACATCCACACATCCCCGCACCTACATCAATACATACAAGCAGTAATAGCGGTGCTTTCTTTCGTTTTCGCTTTCGCCTCTCCACCGTTGCGCGAATTGTTTTTGTTGGGAGAGCAGATTATCGGCGCCGCTCTTGCGCATAACGGAGCGTCAAGTGACGCGATACCCTGTATTTTGAGGGTGTATCGATTTCGTTGGTGGCTTGTCCAGTGATGCGCTACCCTATTTTCGGCGAGTATATTGTTTTTTGTCGTTACTTGCCACCGATTCCCCATATTAGTGCCTGATCGCGATAGTATACCCAAGCGCCTCCGACTTGCCAACAAATTAATTCCAAAGGGTTGTTGGGTCCATTTTCCGTTTCCATCCGCCCGACGCTTCCGCTTCCGTTTCGTTGTTCTCAGCGAGTGAGGTCAGAACATGCCCACTGGTGACGAGGACAGCAAAAAACTTTTGCCCGCTCCAGGTAGTAGGACACCACGCAGTGGTTCCGCCCCAGGAACACCTACCTCGGTGACTAAACCAATAAAGTTACCCGGTACGCCTAAGCCGTCCAGCCCTAAGTCCTGTTCCCTTTGCCAGTCACGCTAAAGGTGCCAGCTCTTCCACCTACCAGCCCCAGCAGCTCTCGACACACTTCTCCAATGGCCCAAACAGCATTCATCTTCCGGTACCAGCACGCCATCCCCCGATATCGCTCAGGACCGTAGAGACCGCTTACAGATCATGTGGGCAAAGGTGGATGTTGAATTAAAAGCCTGTTCAATTGCGTCGGTGGACGAGGATCCTGACACCCAACTAGAGATCCAAGCCATGTACGACACGTGCTATGACGATAATGATAGGTGCCTAGAAGACCTTACGGTCCAATCGGCCAGCCCAGTAGTCCGTCTTCCTGCACAGCCGGACTCCAATGGCGGCTGTCGACTGCCACCCTGTGACATCGAAGTGTTCACGGGGGATTACGTTCGCTGGCCCACTTTTCGGGACCTCTTCACAGCCATTTATATTCGTAATCCTATACTCTCACCCGTAGAAAAACTGTACTACCTCGCCACTAAGACCAGTGGCGATCCGAAGGCCATCGTTGAGAAGTCCCCGCTGACTAACGACGGCTTCGAGGCGGCATGAGTTGCCCTTCGTGACCGATATGAGAACCGACGGCTCCTGGTGACCAACCAGATTCACCTTCTCCTCTCTTTGCCTCACATCGGGTCCGATTTAAGTCGTGCTCTGAAAGAACTTCAAAGTACGATCCAGGGGGTTCTAACCGCACTCGCCCACTCCCAGGTCTCCACTGAGAATTGGGATAGCTTGCTCGTGACCATTTGCGCTTCAAGATTCCCGAGATTAACCCGCGCATTGTGGGAAGAGTCCATAACCGACAAGAAGGAAATGCCGTAATGGAAGGAGATGGACTCCTTACTCAGTCAGCGGTATCTGACGCTAGAGGCGATCGAGAGCCACCCTTCCAATCCGCATAGTTCCAAAGGCGATCCGAATCCGCCACCTTCTAAAAATAACCCGTTCCGGTCCCAAGGGAGTCCTGTTCCTAGGAGGGTTCACTCGCTCGAGACAACAGTGAATTCGCAGAGGAGGACATGTGATCTCTGCTCCACAGAGAATCATCCAATCCGTGATTGTCCTCGTTTCCTCAACATGACTGTTAATGCTCGTTCCAGCTACATTAAACAGAAACAGCTATGCCTGAACTGCTTCGCACGAGGACATCAGATCCGAGAATGCCAAAGCGTCACTGGTGGGGAACGGCACCACACGCTGCTGCACCGTGGCTATCCAAGTTCCAGCGAGCCGACTTCTACATCCGTGCAACACCCGAGTTCTTCCGCATCCTTTTCCAACGTTCAGTCTTATTCCGCTTCCGGTACAAGTGCGGTCAAGTGCTACCACTGCCGCAGTTCAGCGGTACTTTTTCGGAGTTTAAAAACTTCGTTAGTTTATTTGAGACTCTGGTTCATGACGAAAGCATTTCAATTATCGAAAAGTTCAACCGTTTGCTTTCGTGTCTCGCTGGTAAAGCATTGGGAACGGTTAGGGCGTTCCAAGTTACCGAGAGTAACTACGAGAAGGCAATGGCTTAAAAGCTTAAAACGAGTCTACGATAACGATCACCTGATCTTCAAAAATCACATTGCTACCCTCTTCAGTCTTCCCAAAATGACCCAGCTATCAGCATCGTCCTTAAGAAACTTAATAGATACCGCCTAATCTATATATAGTTCATTGTTGTCGATAGGCGATGATATAAAGATCTCGAATGCAATTATTATTCATCTCGTCTTGGGCAGTGCCAATTCGGTGACCAAGCAGAAATGGGAAGAACGGCTCGATTATGAGAAGCTGCCACTTTGGAAGGACTGCGAAAAGTTGCTTAATCGCAGACATCAGCATCTTTTGGCCCAAGAATCGTAAAAAACCAAAGCAGGAGCAGAAAGCTGTGCCTACAAGCCTTATAATCGGAGCTCATTTTCGTGTTCCACTGCGAATGCCAAAAACCAACAGTGCAGCTACTGCAATGTGAAATACCATTTGTTGACAGTCCATTTGGTAGCAGTGATGCAAAAGTTCAAGTTTGCAAAAACTGCATCCCTATGTATCAACTGTCTGCAACCAGGCCAATCCGTAGTACGGTGTAAAGTGAAGAAGTGTCGAGGCATAGGAATACAGTGCCGAATTAAAGTTTAGCGTTCCCATCACATTCTGATTCCCAATCAGAATCAACCTTCCACAACCACTCATCTATGGATAGAGTGATTTTGGCTACGTTGATCGTAAGTGTACGAACAAATAATGGCGATTATGTTTTGGCCCGAGCTCTGCTTGACTCTGGGTCCCAAACTAATTTCAGCACTGAGGACTTAGCACAGCGCTTACAGATCCGTAGGGAGGAGTCGTGTATTAACTTGCTTGGTATTGGTGAATCCAATTCACAAGTAAAGAAGAAGATACACACGGAGAAGATACACACTCACTTACTAGTAGTGAGTTTTCGGTCGATTTTTGGATTTTAAGGTCGATTTCGGGCTATCACCCGGATGAAACACTCAATGTAAGTTACTGGCAAATCCCAAAGAACTAACCACTTGCAGCCCCTTATTTCTTCAAGCCACAAAAGATAGATATGTTGATAGGTGCAGAAACATTTTTCTATCTTTTAGCTGTTGGTCAAATTAGTCAAGGTCCTGACCATCCAACTCTGCAGAAAACGCTTCTTGGCTGTATTGTATCGGGCAGATACACTCCAAAGGTGACTGTCACCCAGGAAGCAATGAACTGTTTGAGTTGTCGAGAAGAACCAGCAGTATCTATTGACAATACACTGCAAAAGTTTTGGTCACTGGAAGAATTGCGGTCGTCAAAAATGTCTGTATCTTCTGAACATAAGTTATAAGAGGATCATTATAGAAAGACTACTCAAGTCTAGCCTTCAGGTAAGTTTGAAGTTAAACTGCCGTTCAAAATTAGATCCCAGTATATTGGGCAACGTTTTGTCTGGCGGTTTTAGACGCTTGAAAAAAGATTGTCTCGTGACCCTGAGTTAATTAAGATGTACTTGAAGTTCATGGAAGAGTACTTCCCCTTGGGTCACATGTCTCACACAGACAACAGAATCCCAAAACTCCACATTATTCCCTATCAGTGTGTGTTAAGGCCCCAAAGTACGTCGACCAAGCTCCGTGTCGTTTTCCTTTTAAGATGTCTTCTCAGGAGGCCTTGAACGACATTTTGATGGCCGGTCCCACGATACAGGATGAGCTGTATTTACTCCTCTTCAGACTACACAGGCCTTGACAGCCGATGTCAAGAAGATGTATCGACAAGTCTTGGTAGATCTTGCGGATAGACAATTTCAGTTCATAGTGTGGAGACAATATTTTTATGGGACGGACCAGCCCCATTTTTGGCTATTCGGTGTTTGAAGAGGTTGAGTGAGTCTGCAAAGCTTTCATTCGCTATAGCTGGTAAAGTTATTGAGTCCGACTTCTATGTCGATGACATGTTGCTTGGTGCTGGTTGCTTAGAGGAGTTAAAGACAATTAAGTCTGATGTGGCTTAGGTTCTTGGGCTTGAGTTGACTAAGTGTTTCTCGAACTCTCTTGATGTCTCCGCATCCGAGAGCACAGCTAAACCGATAACAATCTCGGACTCAGATTCAACTAAGGCGTTATCGTGGCTGCCACACGAAGACGTCTTTAAGTTCCAAATTGACACGTCAGTCATGGGTCTCCGAGCGACAAAACGGAACATATTATCGGTGACATCAACGCTGTTTGACCCCCTCGGTTTGTTGAAAGCTTTAGTAAGAAACGGAAAGATCTTACTGCAGGAGTTGTGGCTTAATAAGCTAGATTGGTATGAGTCAATTCCAGTGCATTTGAAGACAGCATTTCACTTACTAAAACAGTGAGAGAAGATTACCAAACCTCGATTTGTGCATACTGATCCCATGTCACTAATACAAGTACATGCCTTTGCCGACGCATCTATGACAGCTTATGGAGCCTGCGTCTATATCCGTTGAAAGACTGCAGATGGTTTTTACGTCTCATTGTTGACTGCAAAGTGGTAAATAGCAGCGCTCAATACAAAAACGTTTCCAAGGCTTGAGATCTGTGTCACCAACTCAAATCGCTGCTCAATCGTTCTAATCGAGATTAATTTACTGGTCAGATTCGGAAGTTACCCTTCATTGGATTCGATCCCACCTTTCGTCTTTGTCAACATTCGTTGCAAACCGAGTAGCAGAGATTCAAAAATGGTCAGCTGACGCTACGTAGCGGCATGTGCCAAACAAAACAGTACCCAGCAGACATAGTCTCGAAAGGTTGTGAACGAAGAAGAAATCGTGCAGTCGAGCTGGTTTAGTGGACCAGCGTTTTTGAAGGATTAAGAAGATATCTGGTCCAGAAATCCCCACTTCGAGCTTTTCGAAGAAGAGCTGCAGATGGAAAGCAGAAAGAATTCTGTCGGACTTACCGTGACTACTAAATCAAATGAGTTAGTAGCTGAAATCAAGGGACACTCGTCATACCTAAAACTGCTAAGAGTGTTCGTTTTCGTGTTCGTCATCTGAAAATGCAAAGACCGAAGTCTCAAGTTTCAAAAAATTCAGTAACACATAAAATACGACGAGGCATTTTTTAAAATTGTGGAAATTATGTACGAAAACGAGAGGGAACGTTGTGAGCCGCGGCAAAGCCCGCGGCTTTACTTTATACCCGGTACTCAGTCAGAACATATGTGATGTTATGATTTGTGAAATTAATTGTATATTCGCAAAAGGGACGAATTAAATTTTGGCCAAAGTGTAACATTTCAAAAAAATAGGTCGAACCCGATGCTAGATTTTTATATATTAAATGTTATCTGTTTCCATTTTTGTTAACATATATTTTTAACATTAGCTTCTATATTTCTACATTTACATGTATAACTTTCATTATGCCCTTATTGCGTGCCTCCGGTTTGTAGAAAAATGGCCCACAAAAGTCGACGCCTGTGATCTCAAAGGCATGAGAACTGTCGAGCCGCTCCTTTGGAACATCCGCCATAATATGCTCCAATACTCTAGGCTGCATTCGAAAGCATCTTATGCACTTATTCACTGCCTTGTTTACCGTCTTCCTCCCCCCAATGGGCCAATATTGGGATCGAATGAGTCCAAGCAAAGCTCGAGGTCCAGCTTGCAGATTCCGCTCATGAAAGTGAGAGATTATGGAAAGAGTTAGTGGATGGCTGCTAGGCAAGATAATTGGATGACGGCCATCAAAATCCAAAGTAGAGTTCTTTAATCGACCATCAACCCTGAGCAGACCAAACTGATCCATGAATGGCGACAACGAAGCAAGTGAGCTAGATGTGGAAACTGATCCCCTGGACCGCAGCGACTTCATGTCCTCCCATAGCTGCGTGCGCTTGACTAGTCGCAGCAATAACTGGGTTCCATGCTCAATGTCCGAGACAATCAGTCCGGGATGCCGAATGCGATTGCAAAACTTGTAAATGTATCCGAAAACACGTTGCAAGGAACCAAACGAGTTTGCATACTTGGAATCAGCTACAATGTCAAAGTAGGGAGATTTTACCAGAAGAGCACTCCTGCGAAGCTCAAGGGCTGGCTTATCCGGTAGTACAGTGGGCGGCCAGTCATCTGAGGGGCCACAAAGAAATGGAGGTCCATGAGCCCAAAGGGAAGACTCCTTTAGCTCAGTCGGAAGAGCCCCTAGAGAGAGAATGTCGGCTGGGTTTAACGCTGTGGGAACATAGCGCCATGTCATGTTGTCGGTCATTTCCTGAATCGTTGCTACTCTATTTGCGACAAATATATTAAATCTTGACGACTTGTCCCGAATCCAGGAAAGTGCAACCGCAGAATCACACCAACAGTAACACCTTCCCTTGAAAACATTCATTCCGGATATTTCAGATATGAGCCTAGCCAGCAGCTCCGCTCCACAAAGCTCCAACTTTGGCACCGTAAGTGTTTTTAAAGGAGCAACACGAGATTTGGCACAAAGTAAGTGACTGCTGGCATGCTGACCTTTTGGCACGACATATATGCATGCACCATAAGCCTCGATGCTGGCATCGCAGAATCCGTGAATTTCTAGCTCGGAGTCTGGAAGGAGGACAAGACGAGGAAATTCAAGTCGACGAACCTGGCCAAAACTGCTGCATATTTCCTGCCACCCGGTACTCAGTGAGGCTGGGAGGCTTTCATTCCAGGCTAACTTCTCCTTGCTCAAACGCTGAAGAAAGATTTTTGATTTCGTGATTAAAGGACCAGCAAGTCCGAGAGGATCGTAGAACCGCGCTATGGTTGATAACACAGAGCGCCTGCAGGGATTCGGAGATTCTAGGGCTGAGAACGAAAATAAAAGCTTATCAGAAATCGGATCCGTTGCTGATAGATTGGGCAGGAATAGGAGACATATGACCTAAGTCAAGATACTCATTTATGAAGGCAGCATACTGAGCCTTCAAATCAGGGCGACGAATATCTTTCGCTCAAAGGACTGGAATCTGCGACGCGCTTGATTGTGAGATTCTCCCAGGAGATCCAAACTATATTTAGCTGGCAGCCGAACACAATAATCGCCATTTTCTAATCGACGGACATGCTAAACAAAATGCGCTTCAAAATCCAAATCTTCCTTGGTAGATTTTACTATTGGTTCGATGCAATTCTCAACCTCCCGAAAACTCCAAAGAAGCACTTCAAGCGGCTCATCTGGATTGTCATCCTCGGCAACAACGGCCGGAGAGCGAGCAACCATTAAAGACGAACTATTCAAACGAGAATCACCTCCAGAAACGACCCATCCCAAGCGAGTTTTCTGAATTGAAGTCAATCCTTGCAGTAGTTTGACCTGACCAACACAAAGGAAATCGTAAAACAGACTTGCTCCAATTAATATGTAGATCGTCGCGCTGAGACCTGTGAAACTCCGGATCCGCTAGTGGTATGTTCGCTGGAATGTTCCAGTTATGAGTGTCAATTCCAAAGCTTGGCTGACGATCAGTTATGTTAGAAGCTACGATAGCAGTGATGAGGGTTGAGAATTCAGATGAGCGAGAATGCAGGCTAACACTAACCGAACATCCATCGGTGACAAAGCTGGAGTCACCAATTCCAGAAACTGCGGTTGATGATTTTCTTTTCCGCAGCTGAAGCTGATTGGCGAAACGAGAAGTTATCAGATGTAACTGGGAGCCGGAATCTAGCAATGCTCGGCAAGGAACTAAAACTCCAGATCGATTTTTGACCAAAACTATGGCAGTTGCAAGTAGAACAACATTATTACTGAGACCTTGGGCTATAAGTGCAGACGAGGTAGACGCTGAAGTAGAGGGTTCAGTGGTAAGCTAAGCCAGATTAGGAGGAGGGGGCGCAGACGGAGACAGTGCATCAGTTGACTGACCTTGGACTGCAGCCGAATCAGGGTTACTGAAATGAAGTGTAGTATGGTGCTTGCCGCCGCAGATACGACAGTGGCTCGATGTGCACTGGCTTAATCGATGTCCTGCTATAAGGCAATTGATACAAAGTGACAGTCGTTTGGCTTATTTATGGCGATTTTCGGGGTCAGTGCCTTGGCCTTCTGATAGTACTGGACTTCTTGAGCACTGTTACTGCAGAGCACGCAGCCTGAGAAGGTTTGGCTAGTTGCGACCAAGGTGGACCTGGAATTGGTATATTTTCTTTTATTGCCCACCTGACTGCTCGGCGCATAGCTTGCCCTAGCAAAATCCACTGTCTCCAATGATCTGCATCGCTGTTCCAAAAACGAGGCCATATATTCCCACGACGGAATCGAGTTGGCATATGATGGCTCCTATAATCGCTCCTCCCACTTGGCTTGGCTCGCTGGATCAAGTTTCCGAAGCAGCTCCTGCACGATGATGCATCCTGCGATCTGCTCAGAAGTGCCCAAGCTCTGAAGCGCACGCATATGAGCGTTGAATCCGTCCGACAGCTCTCGAAGCATTATCACTGAACCACTCTCGACAGCCTGGAGCCCTAGGATCTCATTGATGTGTGCCTGAAATACTAAGCGTCGATTATTAAACCTTCTTTCCAATAATTCTAAAACCACGTTATAATTGCCATCCGAAATTTCCAGCGACCGCTTTGGTTAGATCAGGATGATTATCTATGATGGTTACAAACGTGGAGTAGAAGTCGGTCCATTTAGCATATCCTCCGCTGAAAGTTGGAAGTTGTATAGGAGGTAGGGATGGTACCTGTCTACGTCGAGGTCGAAATTGCGAGCCGCCAAAATCAGCGGTGATGTTTCCTCCAGCCATGGTAGAATGAAGAAGCCTTCATAGTACTGGCAAGCGATTCGAACATATCACCTAATCCACTGTGAATCTCGGCTTGATCCAATTCCTCAAGCTCGGTGTGGAGCATCTCAAACTTTCCGATCAGCTTATCGAGTTGCTCTTGTTTTACAACGAGCATATAATAATCTGACACTAGAGGCTCATTCTGGCACTCAGCAGCTAACCTTTTCATTTTTTCGCATAACTCCGTGCATTTGAGCTTTAAAAATGACACCCTGTTTTGCTTCCTGGCAATTGGAAATTCATTTGCAGCGTCGGCAGCATCAGCAACGTTGGCAGCAACAGCAGCGTTGGCAGCATCCATCTCCATAGCGGCAGAAGCTTAGCAAACGTTTATTAGGAGCAATGAACAATAACCGCAAGCAACGCTAAGTGCAATATCAATATGCGAGGGCAGCCGGTGTGGGAAGAGAAGAGCAACGAGCACCGAGCGTGAACTGTAATAACAAGCACCGTAAGCCGACAGCTGCAAGGGAGGCCGGTATATATGTAGTATATCATATGGTCGATGACACTGGTCCAATTGGAAATTCAAATAATGTTTTGTTATACTTTGTGATTGCACTGATATAGTTATTCTTGCACGATCACGTCGGGGTCACCAAATGTTTAGCTAGTGAGCTTTTTCACTAGCTGTTGCGATTTAAAAAACGGTTACAATTGGGTTTTGGTTATATATGTGGTTTAATGCCAGAATTATTTAAGCTAGACGCATATTGGTATGCGTGTACGACGAACGATGATCTTTAGCTTTCGAGTATTCGCTCAAGACTGAAATGCAAGGGCTGACGGCGTAATTGCCGTGCCCTACGAGGCAACGCTTAACGAGCGGGAGAGAGTGCGATTATTAGAGAGCTTGAGCAGTTCGGGCTGCTGCTAATTCAAGTACAACGAATGCTTATACATAAGTATGCGAACGAAAGCCGCTGCCGTGCGTAGGCATATTCGGTAACAAACGATTTTGACATTAATTGACATCGAGATGTGCATTTACTTTATGGTTTATGCTGCTTGACCCAACAGCCAAGTTTCCCTTGTTATTGACAAAACGCTCGCAGTTTGTGCAGTCTTGCATTCGCTATCAACCAATTTTTATGCCAGCACACGAGCACTCGTAAGTATCCTTAGACAGCGTTTCTGGATAGTTGACTTTCAGGAGGTCTGCCGGGCGATAGTCAGGTCATGCATTCGTTGCTATAAATGCAAGACTCGACTCTAGACCCAAATGATGGGCAATTTACCCGCAGACGAGCTCCGTGTTCTCCGCCCATTTGCAGTATGTGGCGTCGATTTTTGTGGCCCAGTCTACGACTCTGAAAATTCGTGGAAGGGGCCTAATAAGTCCTACATTGCGTCATTTGTCGTTTTGCGTCCATGTCGGTTCATTTAGAAATTGTCTCCTATCTAACGGAATATCAGCTGGGCTATAAACAGCTTCGATCCGTTCAAATCCCCTGGTCTGGACCAGGTCATTCCGGCCCAACTACAAAAGGCCTGAGAGACACGGCCATTGAATGACTGCAATATATCTTCAAAAAGATACTAGTAGTGGGAAAAATACACCCTTGGCTTAAGGCAAAAATAGTCTTCATTCCCAAAGCGGGTAAAGCCTCGCACTCAACTCCAAAGGACTTTAGACCAATCAGTCTACATATCATCCTTCTTTCTCAAAACTTTTTAGAGACTTGGGCTACAACTGAGAACAACTTTAAGATCTCAATTGTTGTTGCCTACCGGAAAGGAAAATCCACGGAAACGGCATTTCGTGAAGTAGTTTCGAGGATAGCGAAATCACTATACATTAAAGAATACTCTATCGAGGGGGACCCTGAATTGGAACCTGAATATCAAAGACAGAGTGAAGAAGTCCACTATAGCTCTCTACACTTGGAAATGAGCTAAAATGGGGCATGAATTCAATTATAGACCAATGAATATATCTAATAACAGTTAGACCAATAATACTCTACGGAGTTACAGTGTGGTGGCCAGCCTTATCAAAAAAGACAATCATCAGTGAACGAATCAAACGAATCTGTTGATGTAGATTCACTTGATTCTTGTGATCGTCAATTTGACAATCGTATGCTGAAAATTAGTGTAAATGTGTATGCCATCGGTACATGTACCAGTAACAATATGTCGCCGCAATCGGTACTTGAAACAAATTGGGTTTCGGAGATATGAATACGTCAGGGTTTTCTTTCGTACTGATTTTGTTGTAAAATATGCAGGGTTTAGATACAGGTTTGGTGGGTAACAATTGCTTACTTAGGTTCTTAGGATTGGTCTTTTAGTTCTAGGTAGAATATCTATATATTGATTTATGACTAAACAATTATTACTGTTAAATTAGCATATGGGTCAGGTCTTAGATATTTTATGACGGTCGCAAAGGATATCTTACAGATGTTGTGAAATTTTACCCAATGCAGATCATACAGAATGGGTTTTTACAATACTGTTATAAATAGTTCAACTAATGTGGATATCAATGCGTCCAGCTGGCCAGTGCCTGTTTATTTAGGTCAGCGGTGCATCTTACATATTTATTTCGGTCAGCGGTGCATCTGCCATGTTTACTCAGGCGGATGGAAATTCTTAACCATTTATGGCTAGTTATTTAATTAGGTCTAACCATACGATTGTGTACTTTACTTGAAATCGTACAATCAGACAACGTGGCGGAAGCCTTGCCTTCCCAGGAAAAGAGCGGGCATAGATAGCCGCAATATGTCTGAGAGACAGACATGGCTATATCGACTCGGCTATTGATGCTAATCAAGAATATATATACTTTACGCTGTCGGAAACGCTTAATTTCTTCTGGGCTTTACACACAGCCTTTATCACCATAAATCTAACATAACATGAAATACTTTTCCAGCAAATATCGGCGTGTTTGCTTGGTGATCTCAATACTACTTTAATACTTAACCTAGCAAACGCATTTTTTATTCAAAATTTTGTGTATCGATTTCATACGAATATCCACCCTGATTCTGTTTGCTAGCACTTTTTTCGGATCTCTGCACGGCCCTTAAGGGAAGGTGGATGTTCATGCCGGAAATCATGCACCGATGCAACCACCAATATATGTATGCTGCAAGCTTGGCAACACATGTACAACTCAATTCTCAACGTGAATCGTTTTCATTTGCCGAATTCACTATTTTTGCACTCCACTTCACGAAGTCCGACAACCATTTTCACCCAAGCATTATAATACTAGCAAGGTAGTAGCATTCCAAACATTGTATCAATCCTGGTTCGTCTTCAAAATGATATCACCAAACTGAATTCCTGGCAGAAAGCTTAATATCCAAATATATATTTTCAAGCATTTTAAAAAGAAATAATCCGATATAGTTCACAAGAGTAATTTTTTATATAGTATTTACATATGTATGTATAAACATAATTTAAATGTGTTAAAATAACATTTGGCGCATCATTTCATAATAAAGTAGTAAGATCAAGTAGAACTAACGATGTCTCTACATTTACTTCTTTGGTACGGCTGGGAGAGGGTCACCCGAAAATCGTTTTGAACGTTGTGGTATTTGTGTATCCTCAAAGACAAAATATCCTTTATCGAGCGTTAACGAAACTTCGTCCAATGTCATGTAGGTTGGTACGCTTTCGTAGAGGTTCGCGATCATATAACTTTGAGTACTGGAAATACTTTCTGAAGAGTTATGTCTCGAAATACAGGAAAGTAGCCTTTAAGAATGGAACGGATATATTAATAACTGTGAGTGTAAATATTAATCACATACCTTTTTGGCTTACTTTCCGAAATTATAGCTTCTTGTCTCTCTATGTTTTGAACGGTATTACCTCGAGGCAAGACGACTATATTACCAGAGCTGCACTTCGGTTTCATAACACGCTTGTTGCCTTTTAACCAAAGAGGCTTTTGCTTCAGTACTAGAAACATAAATATTATCCCCAGAAACATAAATGCTACAATTCCCAAGATCATCCACGACATGCCCTAGAAAATGAAAACTATTACAATTTATTTCAAATTAAAAAAAACGATGTTTTTCTATTTACATTTGAGCGGATATGTTCTGAAATCCAAGAGTTATAATAAACTTCTAAGTTTCCGCTTATGTGAACAGATTTACAACTAAATGGTGATACGCTATTTTGATTTGAGTCGATTAGGCAAAACGTATAAGCAACGTTAGGTACTAAGTCCGTTACAATCGTTTTAAGTGGCATTGTAAAATAACAACCCAAACCGTACTCATCAGGAAAAAGCTCCATCATATAGTATTCTTTTGTTGTCTTTGAAAACCAAAATATTCCAAATGTGAAACTGTTCATTTCTTCCAATTCTACTGTAATTTTAACTGCGAGTGATCCGTGAGTTTTTGGAAAAAAATTTATTCGTGGCCTCCATAAATTTTGTCTAATATTTTTCTGTGTCTTGATACCAGTCTCATTTTGTGCAAGACATTCCAGTGCTACAACTTCGTTAGGTGGTACTGTGGCTGGTGTTGGTAGTGTTGGTATATATATTGGACTTTCGGTTGATTTCATGGTAGAGATTTGTGAGGTGATTGTTGGTTCCGCCATTGTTGTTTGGACAGCTTCTAAAGATTCTTCGGTATCCTTGCTATCGCAAACCCGTTTATCAAATACCGTGCAGTTCTTGAAAACCTCTGGAGACCAGCAATATATTGGCAATACTGATGGATGGTATTCAAAAATTTCGTTCATTTCATTTTGTAGTGCACAGTCACAGTGCCATAAATTAGCGTGGGCTAGAATCCGTACATTTTGTGCAAAGTTACGAATACCAAATATGGTTTTAGAAAGTGTTTTCAGCTTATTATGTGATATATCCAAAAACTCTAAGTACTCCATTCCTAAAAAATTATAAATATTTTATTAATTAGATTTTTATCAAAAAGTTCATAACGTTCATAAAAGCAGATCCCTCTTCATCATATGTATAGATTGTAGTCATCGAATACAAATTCATCGTCTTGATGATTTACTTTGTTTATTGCAGTTGGATACCGTTAAGGATCAGAATATTTTTCAGACACCATATTTGAAAAGAGTTAATGCATTAATTTGCATTAAATACATTCTTTCCGATACGACGAAAAGTGCACTGCAGTTGTTCGATATTCAAAAACTCAATAAAATTTACAACTTACAAAAAAATGTTTAATTTTATACAAAACAAGGGGAACGTTGTGAGCCGCAGCAAAGGCCGAGGCTCTACTTTATACCCGGTACTCAGTCAGTATAGACATACATATGTGAGCTTATAATTAATGTAATTTATTATATGGACAAATTGCATTTAAGCATAAAAAAAAAAATCAAACAAAATTAAGTCGAACCCTTTAGAAGATTTTTATATATTAGATAATATCTGTTTCCATTTTTGTTTAAAAAATTTTTTAACATCTGTAGTCTACATTTCAACGTCTTCATATATATATACATATGAGAATGAGTATGCGCTTGGCAGGCGTGCGTAGCCACTAAAATTTAATATGTTTCTGGCTATAAGAATGATCCGAACTGTTCCAGATTCGACAATCTGGTTTAGTTTTCTCGTATCTTAAAATTTGTGGATTCCATATATTTTCGTCCTTTGTGAGGGCAGAAGGGGGTTTGGAAAACTTTTGAAATACACTTGTACTAAAGTGATATCACAGGAGATTGGATAGAAAATTTGGTTGATCTTGCTCTTATAGTATTTGAGAACTAGATGTCAAAAAAGACTAACGAGCAAAGTAAGTGGCGTGTGAGAGAGAGCGAGAGGGAACGATGCCTTTTTGTGGTTATATTATTTATTTTTATTTATTTGATGTCAGAAATGGCTTGCAAAGCCAAGTCCGGCATGAGATCTTATATAGTGCTAGCTGCGGGGGCCATCGACTACAGAGTTAATTGGGTGTGTATAAGTTTTAAAGTTAAGATATGTACAGATATATATTATGTTATGCTATTATGCTATGATATGTACAGATATATATTATGTTTTAAATTTGTTTAAGTTTAGATTTCGTGATATACACTTGTTTCTTTTAGATATTCTATTATTAGTTTGATGTTTTCTTTGGATGGGTTAGTTAGATACTGGGTGATATTTGGATTTTTAAATATTTTTAGTTTAATTTGGGTAGTTGCAGGGCATAGGTTGAGGATGTGCTCCATGGTTGCTGGAGTATGTGACTGGCAGATCGGGCAGTTTCGTGACGCTGTGGGATCCAGGTAGTGTTTGTGTGTAAGTTTTGTGTGACCCAGTCGGAGTCTGGTGAATTTTATTTGGTCGAGTCGCTTTGTTTGTTGCTGTATTAAGTTTGAGTAATGGGATGTGTGTGTGTTGTTGGTGTTAATGTTTCGGTACCAACTGTTGCATTTCGAGACAAGGTTTTTTGTGTTTTGGGCTAGTTGTTCTTTTAAAAATCTGTTAATATCTGTAGTATTAAGGTTGTTGGTGTAAATTAGTGGCATTTTTAAGGCTGATTTTGCTGTTTTGTCTGCCAGTTCATTTCCTTTGATGTTACTGTGTCCTGGTGTCCACAGAATTTTTATTTTTGGATTGTGTGCTATGAGGATTGATCGGATGGTGGCTGGGTATGTGTTGTTGTTGCTTGTGTTGGCTATTGCCTCGATTGCACCAAGGGAGTCTGAGCAGATTACAAACTTGCCCCTTTTTTTGATGTTAATTTTGCTGCTTCAAGTATGCTTATAATTTCGGCTGTTTGTATTGAAGAGTATGTTGGTAGACTTCCGTATTTTAATATGTCTGTTTCTGAGGTGACTGCAAACGTTGTAATAGAGTTTTGTTGGGATCCGTCTGTGAATAAATTTGTGGTTGTTTAGTTTGTGTTTAGTTCGTGAAATAGTTTTGTATATATCGGGTGGTGTGTTATTTTTTTGTGGATGTGCAATGATGTGTCTATTAAGTTTTTTGGTAACTGCCATGGTGGGTTTTAGTTTGAGGATTTTTTGGGGACGGTAGGGTATGTTATGATATTGGCATACTTTTATTGCACGCTGTATTGTTGAGGTCCATTTTTTTTTGTAAGTTTTCGCTTTTATGAATTTATGTATTGGGGTGTCTTTGGAATGTATTAGAGATTTAAAGAGTTTTGCTGTTAAGTGATCTCGTTTTTGTTCTATTGTTGGTGTGTTGGTTTCGTACAATAGGTTGTAGATCGGTGTGGTGTGAAACGCTCCTAGTGTAGTCCGGATGGCTGAGTTAAAGGTGGTTTTTAGTTTGTTTAGGTTGTTTTTTGGTGTGTGTCCGTAAATGTGTAGTCCGTAGTCGATTTTCGCGATTAATAATGCTCTTGTTACATTAAGGAGAGTGTGGGTGCCAGCAGTTGAAACCTGGGCTGGCTAAACATTTTATAATGTTTAATTTGTTGGAGAGTGCTGGGATGAGGGCGTTAATGTGTGAGTTCCAGTTATATTTATTGTTGATCCACAGTCCGAGTATTTTGAGTGATGTTGTGTTGTTTATGTTGGTGTTATTGTTGCAGGTAACTACACAGTTACAGTTCCGCTTTCTGCATATGTGTAAATGTTGACATTTTGTTGGTGAGAGGGATGCTCCTGAGTAGGTGCACCAATTTTCTATGTCTGTGAAGAGTGGTTGTAGGTTGAAATTTGTATTTTTTATTTTGCTTAGGTTTAGGATTAAAAAGAAATCATCTGCGTATGCGCTGAAGTTAATTTCCTTGTGAAGTGCGATGATATTGGTCAACCTATTGTATGCTATAAGAAATAGAACGACAGATATAGGAGAGCCCTGTGGTATTCCGTTTTCAAGAGGGTTTATAGCCGATGTGTTTTTTCCTGTTTTCACTGTAATTTTTCTGTTCTTCATAAAGTTTTGGATGTATTTGATTATTTTTTCCCCGCATTTCCATTCCAAAAGTTGATCTATTATTGTGTGTATACCTACTCGATCAAATGCTCTTGCAAAGTCAAGAGAGATGAGTGAGATATGTTTTTTTGCGTTGAGTGACTTCGTGATAAGATGGTCAACGTAAAGAAGACTATCTGAAGTCGATTTTCCTTTTTTGAATCCAAATTGGTTTGGGTGAAGAAGTTTGTTATGGGTTAGAAACCACCACAATCTTTTAGCAATGATTTTATCCATCACTTTTCCAATGCAGCAATTTAGTGAGATGGGTCTGTAGGAAGAGATATCCGTTTTGTCCTTGTTTGGTTTCAGTATGGGTATGACGAGACTTGTTTTGTATGACTGTGGTATGTAGTTGTCGAAGATTTGGTTGAAAAGATTGATAATTCGAGCTTGGATTATAGGATTGCTGTTTTTAATCATGGGGTAAGAGATTCTGTTGAGTCCTGGTGTTGAGCCTTTAAGAGATTGTAAAGCTAAGTGAAATTCTGTTATTGTAATTAATTTTTCAATTTCTTCTGCTGATTTGGATATGGTGTAGCTTATGACTGTGTCTTTGTATTTGTGAGTTTGGAAGTTTGTGCTGAAGTTGTAATCTTTGGAGAGATCAATCAGTGTTTTGCAAGGGTGTTGGCTATTTCCTTTGGGTTAGTTATGTTGTTGGATGGATTTGTTAGGCAATGAATCTGTTTTATTGGATTAAGACCACAGAGTCTTCGTATGTTGGTCCAGATTGTGTTTGTTGGTGTGTTAGTTTGGATGGTGGATGTAAAGATGTTTGTTGCTTCTTTTTTTCTTATTTTTATTTGTGGTTATATTAATGATGCGATCTGATTCAGATTTCATACTCTTATAGTTTAGTTGATAGTTAGTTTTCTTCTATCATAAAAATTTGTAATGCCACATATTTTCGTCTTTGTGTAGGCGGAAGGCGGTGGGGGAAATTTTGAAACACACTTGTAACAGTGTGAAATCATAGAAGTCTAGATATAAGAAATGAAGAGGACGGAGACAGACATAGCTATGTATATCGACTAGGCTATTGATGCTGATCAAGAATACATATATACGTATATATTTGATGGGATCGGAAACGCTTCCTCTTCGAGTACCGGGAATAAAACTGAATCTTAATTGTAACTCCATTACCAGGGTATTTTAGGTTGTGACTTCTTCAAAAATCATTTTTCCTTAACACAACCTCAAATTCGACTCGGAAAAATTCGTCAGGGCAAATACACTTTTCGGATTCGTGCTAACAGCTGACGCAGCCCGTCTTAATTTAAAGGTTGAAATCAGTGTATTCCAAATATTTGTGTGGATACTTGTAAGTATTTGTACCATTTTGTTGTTTTATGCAATTAGACCTATTTTTTATTTAAATCTTTAGGACGGCTTGGCCGAAAACTTTAAATTTAATTTATTGTTTGATGCGACAAAAACAGCTTCGATACTCCATCGATACCACGAAAATTGCAGTATTTCTTAAAGGTACCAGACAGAATACGGCAGCACTTGACTATGATGCGACGCATGATTTAAAATGCGGCCGCATCCTTGTGTTCTTTTATCCTATTTTCATCATTATAAGATGCTCCATTTAACGGAAAAATGCAATGATGCGAACAAGTGCAAAAAGGGTATAGCAGAACAGATGGCTAAAAACTGAAGTTTCCCGGCAAAATTTTCAAAATTTAAGTGCAACAAATGAATTGCTTAGCAATCTAATTTTCAATTTTAATGCTGTTTCTCACAGTTTGTCCGACATGGTAAATACACAAGTTTTGCATCTAAGATGTCTTGATCTGAACAAAGAGCATTCGATCTTCAGGGATTGTGTTTAGCCGTTTTAGCAGAAAAATATGAAGACCTGGCCACAATAGCGATGATGAAAAAGGCGAAGAAAATTATGCACTAGTAGAAGTCTTTATCCCTCTCTGCGATATGTGTGGTTTTATAAGGAAACGGACCAATCCATTAATTTTAAAATATATGAACTTTAATATAAATACAGATAGGTCTAACTAATTTGGAGCATTAGTTTATAACAATCATCAGGATAGTTCAAATTTCCAAAAACAATGCGTTGGCAAATTTAGAAGACGTGCTTAGGAGGGCCTGCTTCGATTACGAAATTGATGATCAGTCTAGGACTTTAGCGATTCCTGAAGTAAGTTTTCAAATAAATGATCTGAACTTGAATAACCAGGCAAAGGAGCAAGATAGGAGTATTCGATTAATTAAACTTTCTCCGATTGCTTCCCTTACTTTGTTAGCCAATTTAATTGGATCGCTTAATTTAAAGCAAAACGCCTATCTAATCCATGTTCTGCATAATGTGAGAATTTAGGCAGTTTTTTATGAGCTTGTAGGTGGTGGCGCAGGCGTCAGCAAGAGTAGGACAATATCTACAATTTTTCAGACCATTTCACAGGAGTTTAATCGTAGACCAGCATCCAACACAGAAACTGTTAAAGTTATTCACCCACAAGAAAAGCTGCATTTGGTATTGGAGGTGCCACACTTCATTCCATGTTTTCTTTACCTCTCAATCCTCTCAATACCTCTTTCAAACAGTTGGGTCCAGATTTATCGATCTATGGTCGGTTAAAAAATGTTTTCATATTTTCAGAGGCGACTAAAAAAATATGATTAAGATCCGAGAGATCCTTTTGGTGGCATTTCTGTTATCGTGTTCGGCGATCTAAGGCAGTTATGTCCAGTAGGTAATCGTTGGATATTTTAGTCCTCATCGGGAGCGCATAATCCATACAGAGTGATAGTTGGCTCTAGCCTCTGGTATGGCTTCAAGTTTTTCGAACACACATAGATAATTCGACAGCGAGATGCCCAAGCTTTTGCAACCGCACTTAATCACATGGCATCGGCCGAAACGACGTCAGAAGATAGTCAATTGCTTAGGACCCGAATAGTTGACGGCAGTCAAGCCCCCTGAGATGCGATCCATTTATTTTCTAGCAACAGCGAGACAGATAAGTACAATAGGGAGAAGCAATGTAGATACATCAAATGGTCTTGTTAACCAAGCCACTCCACCAACACACATTATTTGAGGAAATCGTAGGAAATAACGCAAGGTCGAAACGCAGCCATAGTAACGAATCTTTATGGACGCCAATTCAGAAAACTACAAAAAAGTTTTCAATACCACCAAAACGAACAAGTTACATATATTGACTTTATATCGTTGGACCATTCATTCCTCCGAAACACAAGCGGGACTGTCCTGTCTCGAAGTAGATGGAGAACTTATGTTCCGCTAAGTTACTTCACACCCACTTCGATTGTGTACTCAATCCGTCCGACCTCAATATTTTCTTCCACTTCCATACTTCCACTGCAGTGTGATTGCCCGTCCGTAGCCAGCGGAGCTAGATTGAAAAGAGGCATTCTAATATTTATTAGGAATGAACTTTCAGATTATTGTAGTAATTTTGAAAGTGGTCGATTTTATGCAAATTTCGAAAACTTAGCATCTCCAGTGTTCGAGTATGCTTCGTGTAAGTACAAAGCTGCAAGTATTTTTGTTATTTATAGGTCCCTCACGTATCCGTTGCCAAAGTTCAAAGCCGAATTTGAGGATTTATGTCCAAGAAATCTGCTTTTAGATAGAAATTGCTTAGTATGAGGAGATTTTAGTTTATGCTTTCACAAACTTTCAGGCTGCTGTAAGAACATTTTTTCAGAATGGAATTGTAGGTCATTATTAGGCATGGACTCGTCCACAACGAAACGTAATACCGCCTTGTTAAGCTACTGAGCATCTTCAGCAGCGTATTTTTACGAAATTTAATTAAAACACAAATTGGTTTGATTTCAATGTATGTATATGTATATTCGTGTATGTTCGATTTGTTTTTCTTTATGTGCTTAGCGAGAGATGCAACAATAGACACGAAACGAAAATTAGCGATACGACGTTTCCTCACGAAGATCATCAATATTTTAGTAAGTTCTGCTCCGAAGATGTGCCTCCCATGCAGCTCTTGTTGGACGACGAACGAAACTTTCGTATCCCGAATTTCGCCGATAAATTCCGTTAGCCAACGTACAACCGATTTTTTTTCCTAAAAAAATACCAAAAATCTGTTTTTGTAACAGTTTTTAACGGTAAATATTGGGATAGTGCCAAACGGCATATGAAGTTTTGGTCAAACGGCTGCAGCTTGGCCGTTTATCCATCGATTTTAAAAAACGATACTTTAAACGACGCCTAATTAATGTGTCTATCTAAAACCAAAAATGTAGGCATTTAAATATTTTTTTTTCGACTTTTCCTGAGTTTTCAACTTCAAAATTTCGGAAATAAATACCGAAAAAAATTATGTTATTTGAATTTTAAAGCTTAATATCTTTCAGACATTAAGTGGCAGCTACAAAATGTCTGGGTCCGATTTATAGCTGCATTTGTCAGCTTTCAAAACTGCAAAGTTCAATACAACCAGTTGTAGGAAACTTAAGCTATGTGAAAAATAGAAGCAATGACAAAAAAAAAACCAAATATTTTAAAAATTCTTAAAAAAAAGTTAAGCCTGAAAAAAAAACCATAATTCTTTAAAAAAATTTAAATCTCCAAATTGAATTGAATTGAAAAAAAATTGAATTTTGTCGAGTAGTGTTATTAGCACATCCTAACTGGCTAATTTTTACATTTGAGTTCTTGACAATAGCCACTTTAGATTGAGCATTATATTCAACATCAGGCCCATACTGGAATGCTAGTCGAAGAAATAAATTTGATTTTAATGCTCGATGATTTCTCTACTCCTGTCGACTATGTATCTGCGCACTTCTCTTCGTTTGTGTTGCCTTTGTTGATTTCGTTCATCTCGGGCCTCTTGCGATTGTGATTCACGTAACTGCGCCATGCTTACATGCTCATCTGCTTTGTTTTCTTGGATTTGTTCACCTGAAATTCGTGCTCTTATATCCTGGACGGCTCTAGAATTGATCGTTTATTGAACTGAAAAATGTTTTCTAGAAATAATAAACATGGCATGGGTCACTTGAACGAAACTTGGTCAAGACATAGAGGCGTGTAAAAAAATGATGTATGCAAAGGACATAGGTGTTTGGGAGATACCCGAAGGAGTGGTCTGATCAGAATGCAAAACAGATATTGGCCGATGCGCAGATCTAACCCATAGGCATACAAAATTTGACGAAATTCAGTCCAGCCATTTCGGAGCAGTGCAGCTACAAAAATTGTGACACGAGAATTTTATATATTAGATAATATGTGACAATAATGAGACTATAACTTCGGGTTTGTGGTATGGGTAGTATATGTGCCAATAATGAGACTAAATTTAATTTGTTCCTTCTAGCCATAATAATGATTCGACCTGATCAAGATTCGGAAGTCTGGTAGATACGGTAATTTTCCATGATTCTGCGCTTTTGGTTTTCTCGCATCTTAAAAATTGTGGATTCCACAGATTTTCGTCCTTTGTGGGGGCGGGTCAAAATTTTGAAATACACTTATATTGAAGTGATATCACAGGAGCTTGAATAGAAAATTTGGTTTCCCTTGCTCTAATAGGCAAATAG
Source organism: Drosophila algonquin (assembly GCA_035041765.1). Lineage (NCBI taxonomy): Eukaryota > Metazoa > Arthropoda > Insecta > Diptera > Drosophilidae > Drosophila > Drosophila algonquin. The sequence continues at coordinate 39,459 of JAWNKY010003018.1, forward strand.
ACGAATAGGCAAAACAGACAGGGTCGCGTGTGAGAGAGAGAGAGCGAGAGGGAACGATGACTTTCGAAATGGGTTTCATCATTGTGGCAATAATAATGGTCCGATCTGATCCAGATTCAACACTGATTGAAATGGTCATCCTCTATGATTCTGCGTATTTAGTTTTCTCGTATCTTCAAAATTGTGTATGCCACAGATTTTCTTTTTTTGTAAGGGCGCAAGGGGTCGGGGCAAAATTTTTAAATACACTTGGAGTAGTGTGATAACACAGAAGACTGGATACAAAATTTGGTTGCTCAACCTTTCATAGTCTCTGAGACTCATTAAGACGGACGGACTGACGGATTGACAGACAGATCGACTCGGATTTTGATGCTGATCTAGAATATATATACTTCATGGGGTCGGAAACGCTTCCTTCTGGGCGTTACACACATCCGTTATCACCACAAATCTAATATACCCCTACACTCTTCGAGTGTCGAGTAGACAGACAATGGGGCCTCTTGGCAGAAATTTTGCTCTGATATCGAGGAAACGTCGGATGCTGCAAGGCTATCAATATCCTGCCAAGTCGTGGCATACGCGGACGACGTTGGAATTATCTTCTCGGGAAAAAACCCTCAAACACTCTGCGACTTAATGACCGCAAGCTTTAAGAGAAAAGTCTTGTCGTTCCTCAGAAGGCTACTTCGGGTAACCCGCAAGCCGATCGGCAATCTGCGACGGCGAACTGTGGCTCGCGGGAATGTTGGTAGGCGAAGGCGGGCACTTGTCATATTACGCTCAAAGCCACCGCACTCACTTTCGCTCGAATGAATTGGATATTGATTGAAAGAAAACCGCGTCTTTTTGTTGATTTAGAAATATTTAAAATCTAAAAACTATTCGATTTATTCAACCGTCGCTGATTTGGACAGACTTGCCCTTTTAGACACTCGCCATCTTGGAGGATGCTGAATCTGAAAGTGCTGATGAAAAATATATCACTTTCTCTAGATTCACTAAAAAGTCCGCAGGTACTTTGTGCCAAAAATTAAGCATAACCAGTTAAATATCGTTGAGTCGCAGCTTATATTGTTCGCTTGTTCGACCAAGAAGTTCAAACTATAGTGATATACATACATATGTGCGTGTGTATGTAAGTTACCAAGAGTTAACTGAATCTGCCACTGGATGAAGCGGACTCTGCATTATTGTCCAATAAGCAGTTTTCGCCATCTGCAGGATCGCAAACGGCGCGACCTGACAGTTCGGGTTTAAGCAAGAAACGGCTAGTCATAAACTTCCGCAAGCTTAACTCAAAGACCATACCAGACAAATACCCGATGCTTTGTATCTCCATAATACTTTATAATATGGGGAAGGCAAGATATTTCACCACTCTTGACCTAAAGTAAGGTTACCACCAAATCACGCTAGCTGAACGCGATCGCGAAAAGACGTAATTTTCGGTAAACGGAGGTAAATATGAATTTTCATAAGTCATAAACTTCCGCAAGCTTATCTCAAAGACCATACCAGACAAGTACCCGATGCCTCGTATCTCCATAATACTCTATAATCTGGGGAAGGCAAGATACTCCACTACTCTTGACCTGAAGTCAGGGTACCACCAAATCACGCTAGCTGAACGCGATCGCGAAAAGACGTTATTTTCGGTAAACGGAGGTAAATATGAATTTTTCCGATTGCCATTCGACCTCAGGAATGCATCCAGCATTTAGCAACGGGCCATTGACGACGTATTGCGGGAGCATATCGGCAAGATATGTTATGTGTACGTTGAAGATGTCATCTTGTTTTCAAGGAGTGAGACATTGAGATCTGATCTGAGACATTGACACCGTGCTCAGCAGCCTCCACGACGCAAACATGAGGGTATCAAAGGAGATGTCCCAATTCTTCAAGAGACAAGTGGAATTCCTTGGTTTTATGGTATCAACTGAGGGCACGAGAACAAGCCCCGATAAAGTCAAGGCCATTCAGGAGTTTAGACAAACCTCCACCCTGTTTGCGGTAAGATCATTCTTGGGTCTTGCCAGCTACTATAGGTGCTTCATAAAGGACTTCGATCAGATAGCAAGGCCTACTTCCAGTATTTTGAAAGGAGAAAACGGCCAAACCAGCTAGCACCGCTCAAAGTCTATTCGTATACAGTTTGACGAGGTACAAAAGCAAGCCTTTGATAAACTTAGGAATATTTTGGCGTCCGAAGACGTTATTCTCCACTACGCAGACTTTAACCAGCCATTCGACCTAACCACTGATGCCTCAGTTAGTGGCATCGGGGCGTTGCTGTCGCAAGTCAATAGACTCATAACCATGATTTCTAGGACTCTGAAGGAAAGGGAGCTCAACTACACCACCAATGAAAGAGAACTGTTGGCAATAGTTTGGGCCCTAGATTCGCTTCGTCACTATCTATATGGAAAGAGTGACATTAACATCTACACAGACCATCAGCCATTGATATTCGCAGTATCGGATAGAAATCCTAATTCCAAAATAAAAGCGAGGAAAGCGAGAATTGATGAGTGTGACGCGAGAGTCTTATTCAAACCAGGCAGGGACAACCATGTAGCGGATGCGCTGTCGAGGCAAGATATTAACGCCTTAGAGAGCCAGATTCGATCCGACGTAGCTACAATTCACAGGGAAGTCTCGCTTACTTATCTAATTGAGGCCACAGACAAACCAGTGAACTGCTTCAGGAATCAAATAATCCTGGAAGAGGCAGACACCCCCTCGAAGCGGCTTCACATTCTCTTCGCTGAAAAAACCCGTCACAAAATTGATTTCGTCAGTCGGGACCCGCTTCTTGCTTCCATCAAAGAGGTGGTAAGGCCAGAGGTCGTTAACGCCATCTATTGCACTCTACCGATTTTGGCATTCGTGCCAAATTAGTGTCCGCATTTCCGGACACAAAATTTCGGTTTTGTAAGACCCTAGTGACAGACATTAAAAACGATGGGGAACGATGGGAGATAGTAACCACCGAGCACAATCGGGCGCACAGGGCAGCCCAGGAGAATGTAAATCAGGTGCTGCGCGATTATTACTTTCCAAAAATGGAAAGAATCGCATCAGAAATGATATCTAACTGCAGGATATGCTAAAAAGCTAAGTATGACAGACACCCTAGAAGGCAAGAATTAGGGGTGACGCCGATACCGACAAGAGTAGGCGAGTTGATTCATATCGACATTTTCGCCACCGCAGGAAAACACTTCTTAACTGCGATTGAAAAATTTTCAAAATTTGCAATGACGCAACAAGTCGCTTCACGCACAATAACTGACGTTAAAATACCAATTTTGCAACTGGTGAACATCTTCCCAGCCATAAATACCGTTTATTTTAAGCCAATGAGCCAGCCTTTAATTCTCAGACCATTTGGTCCTTTTTGAAGAACCAATTCAACGTCGATGTAGCAAATGCCCCACCGTTGCACAGCACATCAAACGGACAAGTAGAGCCTTTCGATAAGGTCGATAAGGACGATAAGGTCGAGCTAGTCATTCTAGCGACCATCGAATACAACCGAACCATCCACTCCGTCACAAACAAGACGCCTATGGATGTGGTCCACGCAAATTCCGACCTTGGGGAAGAGATAATGTTGAATCTGGTTGTTCGGAGCAGCAGCTGGCAGTAGCTCTTAAGAATACTAATTAGTTCATTTATGTATCTCTTAAATTATCTAAGATCATCTGTTCGCATGCCCTCGGTGCATACGCACACACCATCACACTCATGTTCGCCGCGCGTACTGCACATATGGCAGTGCGTCGGTTCACTTGGGTTCACATTCGTCGTCGAACGCAGCATCGCGTATCATCATTACATACCGGCCGTCAAAATTGCCTAATCACGCTACAACGGTTTCTTTGATTTACTACATACACATTTGTGCACTGAAAGTTTACGGCCGTGGCCTTTAATATTGAAAATACACAGAGAAAATAAACAGAAACCCTAAAACCCAACAACGGAGTATAATTTTGTAAATGTGGAGTCAGAGTTGCCGACAAAGCTCGGCAGCTTCCAACACTGGTAAAGGCCCAACAGGAGCAACTTGATGGAAACAACCCAAAACAGACCTTCGATGTGAGAGAACAATTCCTAGTAAAAGCTAACAGGAGGTAAGGAAACAAGCTAACTCCCCTCTGCGCGGAGCAAAGGGTAGAAGCAGATCTAAGGACCACCGTTCTTATTAAAGGGAGGGTGGTCCACAAAGACAATTTGAGGTAGATAATCACAATTCCTTATCTATCTTAAGAAAAAAGGGTTTTGTAGCGTTATGTTCAGGTCCTCAAGGATAATGAATAGTAAAAGTAAGAACAACCGTACGACATAATTAATAAGTGCTGTGCCTCTCGTTTCTTATAGGTCTCCCGTTCGATATCTCTACATCCTAGCAATCTTACCGCTTGCAACTTTGACCGACTTTAAACTGACGGACTATTCACACGCAGACTATATCCCTATAATTGACGGACGGACAGCAATGTGGAACGAAACCTTTTATATAAAACATGTCACGAACTTAACGGAAAATGAACAGTACATTCAGGAGACAATAGAATTAACGGACATTTTCCCACAGTTACATATGAAAAAGATATTAGAGACAGATAAAAAACACCTACTGACACTGACTGCGGCACTGGGAATTCACCACAGGTATGCGAGGAGCTTGAACATCTTGGGGTCAGCGCGGAAAGTCATCGCACGGACTCCGAAGACTTACAGCAAACGAGACAGGTTGAGTACGATCTAATTAATTCAACAATAGACAGATAACTATCAACTCGAGAACTCAAACACAAATCAATGCCCTCACCGAGGATGTGAACAAATTGCTAAAAGTAAACAGAAATGAGGAAACTAACAATTCCCACCTATATGAGAACCTTCTAACCAGAAATAGAATTTTGACGCTTGAATTTCAGAACATAATGATCGCCACCACCTTGGCAAAAATAAATATTGTAAACCCAGCCATCATCGACAGTGATGACCTAGAGGCGATTTTGAGAAAAGGTTCCACAGATATCAGCGTAAACCAACTATTGGGCGCTGCAAATGTGAGGGCACTAGCTATTAAGGAATTAATAATTTTTGTAATAGAAGTACCGATACCTAAGTTCATTTGCAATAAAATAATCATCTTCCCAGTCGCGCACAAAGGCATAGCGATCCGGTTACCCGATCCAATCACAGCAGAATGCGGCAAAAAAGTTATCGCCGCCTCATCGTATATGGGGCTCCCATCATTAGCTTTCTGCAAGGAGGCACCAGCACAAGAGCTGCACTTTGGTGCCGGGGCCCACAGCAGTACGCAGCCAAACAATATGCCCCCGATCTTGGAGGTGGACGAGGGTATTGTAATAATCAACGACGCCATCGCCATCGTGGCCGCCGATTATGGTCCCAAGCATTGCGGGAACATACCTAGTGACTTTTGACCGGGTCGATCAACGTCACCAGCCACACCAAACTGAGCATGCCGTACCTTCATAAGTTGAATGAGGAAAATCTGCAGCAACTGGCCGAGGTTCATACAAACCTTACGATCGGTCCCATGCTGTCTACTGTCGTAGGTGTTTCCGTGTGAGCCGTTCTAATCGGCGTTTTCTGGTGGTTGCGACGCAGGCAGCAGAAGGGAAACACCATCGCAATTCAACAGATGCTGAAGAACCTGAGCTTGACCGAGGACGGTCAAGTCTTAAAGGGTGGAGTAGTTAACTAAAGTTTACTGAATCTGCCACTGGATGGAGCGGACTCTGCATTATTGTCGAATAAGCTGTTTTCGACATCTGTGGGATCGCGAACGGCGCGACCGATCGATCGGATGCCGGCCGTCACCAAACACCACTCAAGAGGCGCTGGGTCAGCACTTTGGCTGGATAGCAACCGGCGTCGTGGGCGGCAGCGAAGGGCTTGCCTTGAAGAGTTTAGGATACTTAAGTTTAGTCTTTAGCGGTCAGCCAAGTGGCAGCAACACATTTGTTCTCGCCTTGCGGACCATAATTACTCATAATCATATCTTTGTACTTGCTTCAACCTTAATATCATTAAAGATTCTAATACAAATGAATACGCTTGTTAAATTAAATTATTTCTTGTCTGCAAAAATTGAATTGGAACGGTTGAATTTTCTTCGATTCAACTAAGCCAAATTACGTTCCGAAGAGTATGTTCATTTACGTGATGCCATTAACAACGATGGTAATGCACAAAAAGTTTGAACTATGATAATATTTGAGCACTATTTATAAAAATGTATCTAAAATAAAATGTATCAAAGACGAAGACGTGGACAAAACTTTCATGGTCAGCCACTATTGTTTCACTCAGATGCGAAAGGACGAACTTATACAGTTCATCATGAAGCTAATAAATGTTCGTGGACGAACATCATCTGAATCTTTGTGAACTGTTGATAAAGAATTGTATGAGACGTATCGCGAAGCATGTGAACGATTGAATTTCCTTGAGAATGACATGCATTTCGACCTTACAGATGAGCATTTTCATCAAGTCCTTATCAAATTCGGACACTTTTCGCAAATATTATAGCAACTAGCAGTCCATCAAAGCCAACTGAATTGTGGCAAAAGCATCGAAATCATTAGTCAGAGGATTTTTTACATCGATGGAGCCGTCAATCGGGTGATATGATCATGGACTATACGCCGGAAATTTACAAGAAATTTATAAGACCTTTGCTTGTTGATGGCAAGCAAAGCATTAGCTCAAGTACATAGATATGACAGCGCCTAATCGTTAAATGCACGACTTTTTCTACCAAGAACTGGTGTGTGAAAAACAGCATGATCCTGCCGACCTTAATGCGTTTTTTCAAAACAATGAGTCATGGTTGCATATCATTTAAAAAACGTCTTACGACCAAAAAATGCGAGCTATCAAAGAACAACATAATGGAATGTTATTTTTTGATGCACTTGGAGGTACCGGAAAATTTTTGATTCGATTACTTCGATTTTTTTTTGCTACCTTTCAAGAATAAGATAGAATCGCTGGCTTCGTCTGGCATCGGTGTCGCACTGCGTTTGGTTGATACATTGATACATTTGGATTGAACATTGATATTGTTAGAAGGTTATTTCAGACGTTTCCTTGTCAAACTAAGAACTGCTGCTGATGAAATTAATGCGTATTTGAAAACATCTCATTTGTTGTGCTCTACAAAAATTAAAGCCTGCGGCACTCTTCTACAGCAAAATCAATCAAGCCGCGGTGCTTATTTGGATCTGTGAGCCAATATGTAGGAATGCCCGAAGAAATAAGGTCAAGCTTGTTTTGTGGTAAGATTCTATAATAGTTATATAGTTGTCTACTTTTCGGGTTGCAAAGTCGATATCCTCAATGGGTGTGTTTCACATTGCAGTCACCATCTGCTATAAAGCGGTCACCTATTGAGATTAAAATAATTTGTTGTTGTTGGATGAGTCTCTGACAAGAGCAGGGCGTCAATGTCTAGCATAAAACTGACGCCATGTAAACGCAAGAACTCGCATATGTGATGTGAAATGCCATTCGCATTCCTGAAATCTATATTTTGGGTTCCCCTAACACAATTTCTCTTTGATTAGGAGCTCCAGGAAAATAGTTTGATTGCGCATAAGTTCCTGCATATTTTTTTGTAGTGCTACCATTTCATTTGTTATAGTTAACAGCATTGAATCAATGCCACTAGACAGTTGAGGTGCATTTGAAGGTTTATGTTGACAGTAATTTCTGTTTTGCAGTGGATTGTTGAGGTTTTTAGACTAAAGCGTACTACTCCTTTTTGTAACTTAAAGCCTTATTAAAGATTTGCCTTCCTTATTTACGGGGTAGAACTCAATGAGATGTACATACATCCCCGCAAGCAACGTAGACTGCGTGTAGGCTGCAAAAAGTTTCGCACTTTGCTGACAATTTGTGCATTGGACGGGTCCCTTTTGCTTATGCGGTTCCTCAAAGGTGATTCTACGGTGCACTAAATATTGCAGCTTGTAGATTGTATGAATGTCATTTTTCCCTATAGGCATTATCCCGGTCGAGGGTATGCATAGTCGCTTGCTCTATCCGGGGCAATGCAGTGTCTAGCTAAGGCAATGACATGGCGTCTTCTCGATTTCGAGTCGGGAGAGCCGGGTCAAGGCGATGGCTAGAGTTGCCTGGCGGCTAGGCATAAAACGATAGGGGGTGGTCCCCCCGAAAAATAACAAACCCCAATGGACTTTCGGGACAAATATGGAGGTTAAGAAGGATGAAGCACGGGCTGGGAACCACAGCCCAAACATCGGTTGATTGCGTGACTGCTATCACCGGCGGGCACGGGTAGGAGAAATCCTTTCTGCGTGTTGCCAGCGGTCACACCTCTGACGTGGCTGGAGCAGGACACGCCAATTGCAGAACGACTCCCAGAAGAATCCCTCACTCCGAGCTGAGCCGCACGGATGCCGCTGTCGAAGCAGACACGGATCTGGAGAGCGTGATCTCAATACGCAATAAGGAGGAAAAAAGCCTTCTCCGCTGGCCGGAACCAGGCACCAGCTTTTCTCGTATGGATGGGCCAAAGCGTTCCAGGGAGGGGATGAAGGCTCTATCTCAATATATGGCAGCCCTCAAGATCCAGGCCGGCTCCAGAGCAAAGCCAACATATCCCAGGAGGGGAAAGCCAGGCTCGCCTGGGCCGAACAGCGTGTGGAAGAGGGCAGACGCCACTTTACGCAGAAGCCCCAAATGGAGGCGTCAATCGGCAAATATGCCAATAAGGTGGAGGAGATGTTGGCCAACGATAGGCAACGCACCAAGGACACTCCGGCGAGGAAGCGGCAACGCGGGCAAACTCTCTAAAAAGCTCCTGAAGTCGAAGACGGTAAGTGATGTGGCCAAACGACATTTGATCGTGGCGCTCATTAACCGCAGAGACAAGAACGGAAAGACGACGGCAGCGCAGTGGAAGCTGGTACACGCGCGGCTAGTCGACGCACTGTTTGTGCCCACCTTTGATGGTGCTGGGTGCCTGAATGGGGTATAAATCCTCAAATGTAATGACAATTCAACGCTTAGCTGGCTGACTCAAACTGTCGGCCGACTGGACGCGATTTGGGAGGGGGCCAAGCTGGAGGTAGCGGGCAGGGAGCCAATCCCGTCCATACCAAGGGCGAAGGCACTCTTCCCATCGCGATCCAAGGAGGCAGGGTGCTGAAGCTCCTACAGCGTGAGAACCTGGAGATACCCTCCGGGAACTGGAAGGTATAACACACAAGGAAGGCATAACACACTAGGAAGGCATAACACACTTTAACACACACTGCATGGGCAGTGTCTACCTGCGCCTAAAGAAGCGCCACCCCGGAGACAAAGACGCGCACAAACGCGCACAGGCGAGGTGAAAAAAGACCCAGGTCTGGAGACCATCTTGGAGGTCGCCCAGGGGCTTGCGCTGCACGACTCTGTCGAGGAAGAGGACGGTGACCTGACGCTGGTTGTCAACCCTTCTAGTGAAGCTGATGCAGCCCCCTATGATGTTAAGTGTGCTGCAGCTCAATCTTCATAAAAGCATACTAGTGTCGGCGAAGCTCCTCATAGCCATGGAGCAAAGGCCCGTTGACATAGCTCTGGTCAACTCTGGCAACTCAGTGGTCGACTAAAGTCCTCAAACTATAACTCCTTTTACACAACATCGGTAAGCAGGAACAGAACCATCGTACTCGTACGAAACGGAATCCATGCTCACCCTTATGCCTCATTACAGCTCGGATTAGCTGACAGTGGAAATGCTGGAAAGCGAGAAGAAGCGCCTCTTGGTAGACAGCTGCTATATTGCACACGACAGGCCATCACCACCCGAAGAGCTTAAGAGTCTAGTGGAAGAACCCGACTCCAAAGACTACCTACTACTCATTGGCACGGACGCAAGTGCCCACCATAGTGGGTGGGGAAGCCCCGATATCAACGACCGAGGTGAGTCACTATTAGACTTTATATTATTGACTAATATAGAAGTAGGACCCACCTCATGAAACGTGTTAGACCTCACTCTCATAACGGGAAAGAGTACCTCAGTCTGAATGGAGAGTCCTCCAAATACCATCCTTCTCAGATCATAGGTACATTAAGTTTAAGTGCGAATTTAAACACACTTCGAATCTAATAGTCTATAGGAACCCGCGGAACACGAACTGGGAAAAGTTCAGAAAGACGGTAACCTCGAAGCTCGCGAATTCGGCGTCAGTTCAATCGGCGGTGGACACAGAGAAGTCCCTTGAGTTTCTATCTAAGGATCTACTAGATGCCTATCACGCATCATGCTCACCCTCAAGAACGGAAAAGAGGACTAAACCACTTTGGTGGAACCGGGAAATCTCTCTTAGCCCGACTAAAGATCACCAACGGAAACAGCTGTAGGAAATGTGATAAGCTCGGGGCTATTGAAACCCTGGAACATCATATCTGCAGTTGCCCGGCTTTCTCACGGGCAAGGAGGCAAGATTCCTCCAAGAGGACGCCAAAGGAGCTACTAGTATTTGCCAAAAACACCTCGATTCTAGGTGTCTTCAAAACCTCACCAGCACCCTCGTAAAGGTCCATAACCATCCAGATAACTAAGGGCCATACTTGCCTATGAGAGGCCCCCATAAGGGCCATCGGGCTTAACCTAACCTAACCATTATCTTGAACATTGGTTGGGGAATTTTGTTTCTTATTCAATCATCTTATCTTTAAGAAGATCTATTATCTCATTTACCGGGACTGTTGGTTCGATTCCTTTGATAACCACTTGTAGTCCTTTTACTTTTATGTTGGTAGGTAGAGTAATTTATTTTTTCAGCGTCGAGGTAGTTGCCCACTGATCGATAGTTCTGTTCGTCATGGACTTGTATTTTTGTCTCATTTATGTTGCTCGCATGAAGCCGCCTTTTTTTCTTTCTTGGTTTTCTTGTGCTTATAGGTTGGAATTTGTTGGCCAAGGTTTAGTATTTGTTCGTTTTATTAGTAATTATACCTAGGTAGAGAACGGGTGTTCGCGAAGTAGCAACACTGACGCTGCACTTGTGGTGCTATCTCGAGGTGCATGCTATAATCCCCACTGTCATAACGCCCGTGGGCGCTGTCACACCAAAAAAAGTGTCATAGCACCCACGGGCATTATGACACTTTGAAAGTAACATAAAGCCCGCGGAGCTTTATGTTACTTTTTTGTGGGCCTTATGACACTATAACGCCCAAATAAACAAAGAAATAAGTTAAATAAATTTCAATTACTTATCCGTCTTAAATCCTAATTTCTTATAATGCGATCTTAAAGAAATATGCCATACATGATGTTTCTGGGCTGGTAATTAAAATTGTGTAAGATGGCTGGGTAGACCTCAACGAATTGGCAGCCCCCTGTTCTAATGATGCATTACCCGGGCAATGTAGATCTCTCCTCGTCCTGATGACAAATGGATATATATTAACAACAAAAAAACACAAAAAGAAAAAAAATGAATATGGCACTCTTCAAACGTCAACTGTTAGCATTCCCAAGCAAGGAAAGGCAGCGGCCCGAAGTTCTGGCCTAACCAGCTCTACAGCAGAAAAGACCTGCAAGGTGGAAGGTACTGGTACAAAGCCTCTGACCACATCCCTTGAAAGTCCAAAACCTACCCACCATATAAACAACAGGAAAGCCAACAGTGAAAAAAAAAACTCAGCCACCAAAGCACCAACATTTCTGCACACTCATGATAACTAGTGAACAGGTTCACGGAAGCATGAAAGGAGGAAAAGCATTGGACTACAAAACCAGTATTGCCCTCTTCAAAAAAGAAACTCGGAAAGAAAAGAGGACCTCTTGGCAAAATTTCTGCTCGGAGATCTGGGAAACGTCAGAAGACGCAAGCCTGCGCAATATCCTCTCAAAAACTACACTATCGGTAGGATACTTTAAAAAAAACGACGGAACGTGCACTAACTCTAGTAAATCCATTTCCTGGGTGTACACCGATCAAGCCGACGCAGCGATGGATCACATCCTTACAAGACGGAACATAAGCTGGGCAGTACATCCTTACAAGACGGAACATAAGCTGGGCAGTACATTGCTTCAATCCGTTAAAATGGCCAGGTCCGGACCAGGTCATTCCTGCCCAACTTTAAAAGACCGGAGACACTGCCATCAAATCGCTGCAATATATCCTTAAGAAGTTACTAATAGTGGGGAACATACCACAAGCATGGCTCAAGGCAAAGATAGTCTTCATTCCCGAAAGCGGGGAACGATTCGTACTCAACTCCAAAGGACTTTCAACCAATCAGTCTATCGTTCTTTCTTATCAAAACTTTTGAGAGACTTCTCGGGCTCCATCTGAGAACAACTTTAAATTGTAGCATACGCGAACGACGTTTTAATAATTTTCTAGAGGAAATACCCTTAAACGCCTTGTGACCTAATGATGGTAAATCTCGCGAGACTGTCAGAATGGACGGAATCTCGCGGTCTGGAAGTCAATCCCTCAAAAGCAGAATTTGTACTTTTCACAAATAAATACAAGATTCGGTTTCTCAACCCTCCATTTTTAAATGGATGCAAGCTCTTCTTCAGCGAAAGTGCCAATTACTTAGGATCGGTAATTGACAAGAAGCTTAATTGGAACGTAAATATAATAGATGGAGTGATAGAGATTACACATGTTACAAACCTGTAGTCCTAAATTGGTGCATAAACCCAAGCATAGTGGATATATCTAGCAATAGTTTGACTAATACTTTTAACCGAAGCTACAGTGGCCGGATCAAAAAGGACGATCATCAAACAACTGGGCAAAGTTCAGCGAACTGCAGCCCTATGCATCAGTGGATTTCTCCGTACCACTCCAAATGATGCACTAAATGTCATCCTGGCACTCTAGAGGAAAGAAGCGGGCAGAAATGGCAGCAATACATCTGAGAGACTCCGACCACAGCACATGGGTCACTCACCAATACTAAATAGCAGGGCTGTCCCGACTAAAATGATCTACTGCGTCCCAAGGGAATACACAGACACCCCCTTCAATTTAATCATCCCCAACAGAGATGAATGGTTCGAGGGTCCTTCAGGCCCAAAACAGGGCCATAGACGTCTTCACAGATGGAGGAATCTACTCCGAACATCTAGACATAAAGCACTCCTTCATTCTTCCAGATCACTGTAGTGTCTTCCAAGCTGAAGCGCCTTCAAGAAGTTACCGTCATGGAAACTTGAATAAAAATCTATTTCTATGAGCTCGACCACAATGACAGACAGCCGCAAATCTGTTTCCGAGATGGCTTAACAATTTCATCTCAGCCTTAGCCATCTCAGTCCCGGACCATCGGGACATCGAGGGGCACTGTATAGCGGACGAGTTGGCCACATCTGGCCATACAACTCCACTACAAGGAAGAAATTTGTATGCCAATGTCCACCTGCAGACTCATCATAAAGGAGCGGTATAAGCGGAGCAGATAACACAGCGAATACGATTCCTGCCAATTTACAACGTATAAATTACAAACTCAAAAAAAAAAAAAACTTTATATAGTGGTTCACAAAGTGGCAGCATAATCGTTTGTACAAAGTTAACATCAAAACAACAATTACAATCTGTGAGAGTTACTCTCATAAGCTATAAGCCAAAGCACTCGATACGCAAATAATAAAAAACGAGGGGGAACGTTGTAAGCCGCGGCAAAGGCCGCGGCTCTACCTTATACCCGGTGCTCAGTCAGTATATACATACATACATACATTTATGAGCTTACGATTTATGAAATTTATTATATGTTCGCAAAAGGGACGAATTAAATTTTGGGCAAAAAATATAAAAAAATATTTAAAATATAAATATAAAATATAAAATATTTAAAATATAAATATAATATAATATTTAAAATATAAAAAAATGAAGTCAAAACATTTTTGGAATTTTTATACATGTTTCCATTTTTGTTTACCTATGATTTTTACATCTGCTTCTACATTTCTACATGACATGTATAACTACATATTTCAGACGTGGAAGTGTTTGCGAGTGAGAGAGGGAATGAGTCAGCGCTTGGCAGGCGTTGCGTAGCCACTGAAATTTAATTTGTTTCTTCTGGCCAAAATATTGATCCGATCTGATCCAGATTCGGTAATCTGGTAGATATGGTAATTTTTCATGATTCTGCGTTTTTGGTTTTCATTTATCTTAAAAATTGTGACTTCCCCAGATTTTCGTTCTTTGTGGGGGCGAAAAGGGGCGTGGCAAAATTTTGGCATACACTTGTGCTGGTTTGATATCACAGGAGCTTGGATAGAAAGTTTGGGTTGCTCTAGCTTTTATAGTCTCTGAGATCTAGGCGCTCATTTAAACGAATAAGCAAAGCAGACAGGGTCACGTGTGAGAAAGAGCGAGAGGGAACGATGACTTTCGAAATGGTTTTCTTCATTGTAGCTATAATAATGATCCGATCTGATCCAGATTCAACACTCTGATAGAAATGGTCATGCTCTATGACTTTCCGTTTTTTCTCGTATCTTCAAAAATGTGTACGCCACAGACTTTCGTCCTTTGTGCGGGCGGAAAGGGGCGGGGCGAAATTTTGAAATAACCTTGGAGTAGTGTGATAACACAGGAGATTGGATACAAAATTTGGTTGCTCTAGCTTTAAAAGTCTCTGAGATATTGGCGCTAATGAAGACGGACAGACAGACGGACGGACAGACGGACGGACAAACAGAAATGGCTATGTCGACTAGGCTATTGATGCTGATCAAGAATATATATACTTTACGGGGTCGGACACGCTTCCTTCTGGGCGTACATGGTGGTTTTTGCGTGCTCCCCGCAATTCGTCCATGCTCTCCTGCCAAATATGTACTAGAAACGTGCGGCTTAGAAACATTCAAAATAGACGGTGGAACTAACTGGGACATTTTCAGAGCGGCACAACCTTACACACCGTCTTGGAAATAGACGGTAAACGGTGCCTTGTGTGAATGGCCTATAACATAATATGTATCTTTCAATATCGATATTTCTAAGGTCTCTATATGTATATGTTACGCCATGAGTGGTTTTCCATGAGTGTTTTTAAGTTTTTATTATCACTCATTGGGATACCATAACATCATTGTAACATCATTTGCAATGTAGGCATTCTCCTCTGCCATCTGCCGTGCTCCCAGTTTTATCTCGAGATCAGACACGCTTACGCGTAGTGCCTGAATGCTTTCATCCTCGAGATGCTGGACTCTTTTCGCAAGTAGCTCATGATCACCTGCAATGCCACTGACCTTGGTGTCGAGCTCATCCAAATTCTTCCCTCAGCATCCCGGATGTTTGTACTGATGAGTTTCCCCTGCTCAGAAAACCGTTCGTGGATTAGCTCAACCAACAGGGGAGAAAGTGCATCAGAAGTGCGGCAGCAATATCAGCAGTCGACTCGCTTCGCACACGTTTAGCAGTTGTTTTCGACATTTCTTTCTTCGTTGCGCTCTTACTTTCTCGCAATTTTTCTTTGTGTTTATGCAGTTTTGGTATACGGTTATCAGTTGCTTTTATACCCGGTACTCGAAGAGTACCACCACAACGAGCCATTTAAAGCTTATAATATGAACTTCTTATCTGACGAATTTAATAAATATGACTGGACCTTAATATATATCATGACCACAGTTGACGATCAGGTTGAATATCTGCAATTTAGAATAGCAGATCTTTAGAATACTTGTCCCGTTGAAATCTTAACGTCTCCAGCCTAGTGAGAAGCCCAGGCTAACACATTTCGTTAAAAAGGCAATACTATATGTATACTATACTATAACAAATGGTAGAGACTCAAGACCGACTATTTGTACGATACCTTCAAAAGTTTACAACGCATAGTTCTTAAATTAGTTCAAAAAATAAATGGAGAGTTTTAAATGAAATTGGAGTGGAAAAGCAAAAGTTAGACCCCGTGTGGAAGTAAATACTGAAGAGCTTAATCAGAAGTTCGTCAACTGCGCTGTACCAGAGGATCTAGCTAATGAATACTTTAACATACACATGTATGTTAAATGTCAAATCAAATGGACTTGTTGACATAAAACCAAAATTTGTAAAAATTTTAATTCCGGCAATTTTAAATCAAGTTACACATATGAATACAGGAATAGCTTGGTCTAAGCACGACCAAAACTAAATGTATAGTGATACACAAAACGTCCATAGACACTCTAAGCTTGGAAAAAATAAAAATTGACAATAACACTATTGTCGACGTAGATAGGGTAGCTAACCTAGGCATAATATTTAATAAGACTCTGTCTTGAAGTGACCCCATAATTCAATCTATAGCTAGAACATATGCAGCCTTACCTTTTGAACCTGACACACCATCTTTTGCCAATTAATATTAAACTCATTGTTGCTAAGACTTACCTAATACCAACTCTCTTTTATGGAATAGAAATTTTCTCAAAGCCTGACGCTGCTAGTAAGCACAGGCTCAATGTTATCTTTAATAGTATTATGCGTTATGTGTTTAATTAAGGAAGAGACCATGTCACATGTCACATATGCATTTAAAATATATAACTTTAGCTTGAATATTGGATTAAATTTAGAGCATTAATTTTGTTACACAAAGTAACAAATACAAAAGAGCCCAGTTATCACTATAATAAATTGATTTTTCTAACTTCACGTCGGACGAATAACTTAACATCTGTACGTCATCGATTACACTACTCGACAAATTTCCGCTGTCGCCAAAAATGACTTTTTCTGATAAATTTGGAAATTTAAATTTTTTTTAAGAATTATGGTTTTTTTTTTAAGAATTTTTATAAAATCTGTTATTTTTTGTCATAGGTAGTGCTACTATTTTTCACATAACTTAAGTTCCCTACAACTGATTGTATTGAACTTTGCAGTTAAAAGCTGATAAATGCAGCTATAAGTCCGACTCAGACACTTTGTAGCTGCAACTTAACGTCTGGAAGATATTGAGATATTTTTTTCGGTATTTTTCCCCCGAAATTTTGATTTTGAAACCTCAGGAAAAGTCGAAAAAAAATGAATTTATGAATGCCTTGATTTTTCGTTTTAGATAGACACATTAATTAGGCGTTTAAGGTATCGCTTATAAAAATATAAAAATAAACGGCTAAGTTATAACCATTTGAACAAAACGACCCAAATCTCATTTTATTAAAATACCGTCCAGTACGTTGTTGGTCCAACTTCTAAAATGGGATTGCAAAAAACAAAAAGCCTTGGTGAGGATAAATGTACATAAATACCTGCTAGGGTCAAATGTTGACCTTTCTCCTTCACAGGTGCTGGTCCCTCAGATATTTGACTATTCAAGCTATTCATAAAAAAGGATATATAACTCTGTACGTACCCTGCCTCAGTGTAGTTCTGACTTCCAGCATAATACGATCGTGTGTTTTCGAAAAATACCACTTGTTTCTAATTGAAATGGACTACTCAAGCCGGTCAACTTCATTTGTTTACCGAGTAGACTCGTTTTGCTACATACATATGTGGAAAGTATATGACCAGCAAAGAAGAAAAAATCGTTTTTACCGAAAAGTTCCAAGAACAGTATAAGGAAAACTAAGAGATGTGGCCCAAAAGGATCCTGGAACTTCCTAAAAGTAAAGCTCAGATTCTTGGATTTATTTTAAAGGATGCCCGTTTATTGAAGGAAGATGTCAAAACAACTCATTTCCGGACGCGTCACTTGGTTCACGCACAGATAATTATCTGTGTCCGAACAGCATTACACTCTGTTGGCCTGTGGAACAATTTGCCACACGATCTAAGATAATTAGAAGCGCACCACAATTTAAAAGCGGCATTTTGCTACATTTACAAAATAATATCTAACCTTAAAATAATTTTAATATATATTTAACTAAAACTTTGTTTAAGGGGAAGGCTGTTCTTTCAGTTTTTCGTTTTGGATAATTTTAATTAATTATTTTTTATACCCGGTACTCGAAGAGTATAGGGGTATATTAGATTAGTGGGGATAACGGTGGTGTGTAACGCACAGAAGGAAGCGTTTCCGACCCCATAAAGTATATATATTCTTGATCAGCATCAATAGCCGAGTCGATATAGCCATGTCTGTTTGTCCGTCCGTCCGTCCGTCCGTCCGTCCGTCCGTCTGTCCGTCTGTCCGTCCGTCTTCATTTGCACCTATATCTCAGAGACTATTAAAGCTAGAGCAACCAAGTTTTGTATCCAGTCTCCTGTGTGATCACACTACTCCAAATGTAATTCAAAATTTCGCCCCGCCCCTTTCCGTCCACACAAAGGACGAAAGTCTGTGGCGTACACAATGTTGAAGATACGAGAAAACTAAAAACGCAGAGTCATAGAGAATGACCATTTCTATCAGAGTGTTGAATCTGGATCAGATCGGATCATTATTATAGCTACAATGAAGAAAACCATTTCGAAAGTCATCATTCCCTCTCGCTCTCTCTCACACGCGACCCCATCTGCTTTGCTTATACGTATAAATGAGCGCCTAGTTCTCAGAGACTATAAGGGCTAGAGCAACCAAACTTTCTATCCAAGCTCCTGTGATACCAAACCTGCACAAGTGTATTTCAAAATTTTGACACGCCCCTTTCCGCCCCCACAAAGAACGAAAATCAGTGGAATCCACAATTTTGAAGATACGAGAAAACCAAAAACGCAGAATCATGGAAAATTACCTTATCTACCAGATTGCCGAATCTGGGTAATATCGGATCAATATTATGGCCAGAAGAAACAAATTAAATTTCAGTGGCTACGCAACGCCTGCCAAGCGCTGACTCATGCCCCCTCCCTCTCTCTCTCTGTCCTAAACACTTGTACGTCTCAAATATGTAGTTATACATATCATGTAGAAATTTAGGCGCAGATATACAAAGCATATGTAAACAAAAATGGAAACATGTATAAAAATTCAAAAAAATGCATTTTTTTAATTTAAATATTATTTTCGTCCCTTTTGAGAACATATAATAAATTTCATAAATCGTAGGCTCATATATGTATGTATATATATACTGACTGAGTACCGGGTACAAGGTAGAGCCGCGGCCTTTGCCGCGGCTCACAACGTTCCCTCTCGTTTTCTTTTTGTATTGCTTTGTTTCTTTATTTAATAATTTAGTTTTTGTGGCTAGTGCCCTAAATTAAAGTTTCTTGTGGCACTAGGATGTAAATAAATTAATAAACAGCATAAACGGATAAATCGTGTCAGTCAGTACCAATGTCGAATAACTCGACAAACATGGCCGAACATAGACAGGAAACGCACCTCTGAGCTATGCAAGAAGAATGTGCAGCACAGTCATAAGTATCCTCACGTAATATTGGCAAATAGGTACCCACGCAAACACACCAGACGCTCCGTACAATGATTTTTGCCGAAGCTTTAAAGACAAGGAAAAGATGGAGACGGTGGAGCACTTGTTTTGCATCTACCCAGCTCTCAGCAGAAGAAGGACATTTCAGGCATTTCAGGAAAGTCCACAATAGCAACTTTTATAAGGACATACCCGATCTTATCTTGTAGATTTGTTGTTATATTACTCCCTCCCAGTAGCGCTTTCTTTCTTTCTTGCTTTTTACATTTGTCTGTCATACTGGTCTGATATCTATTTGTTTTGAAATTGGTTTATTTTTCTTTATTATTATTTATTTATTTTTGTATATAAAATGGAATACTATGTAGACTGTGGCAAAAAAAACCTGTGCTAAGAATATGCTCATCTTCCCGCTCTACCTCCACTCGTCCAAAAACGAACTTGCGTAGTAAAATCAGCATTTTTTTCCGGGATGGTCACATATGCTTCTCACGTTAGTGAGACCTGGTTAAAGCCAGAAATGATTAGGTTTGAAGTTTTGGACAGTCGGTACAAACATTTGATAGGTACAAACATTTTCTATGATGCACTCGACTCACTTTTTGATTCTTGTGTGCCCCATTGCTGTCCGATTAGATTGGGGAAATTTGCTTGGTTTACCAAAGAGTTATCCAGTCAAAGAAACTTAATATCAAGACCTTATAAAAAATTTCAAGAAGTGGGCTCTCCTTCTTCTCTCCCTCGCTATGTTATGGCTCGGTCAAACTTCTCATTTCTTAACGCTCAGTGATAAGAACTACCTTCCTCGATGCAGGTTACGTTTTTCTGAAAACCATAAAGAGGTTTACAGCTTCGTAAACAGTAAGCGTAAAACGTCCGCACACCCATCCTCGATATCATTCCTGAATACGTCGGCAGATAATGATCAGGCAATCGGCGATCTTTTTGTCCGTTTCTTAGATCGAACGGCATTTTTAGTTCTTTGTTAAATGAAAGCTTGTTGCTTTTGAGAAAATTTTAACTCCGCACCTACATCACTTATATCTCCAGCTTAACATGGATTTATAAGGAGAAAATCAACTACTACTAAAGCGTTTGCCTTTTTAAACCATTGCCTCTCAAGCCGAGATTCACAGTGGATTAGGTGATAGGTTCGAATCGCTTGCCAGTAATGTGAAGGCGTCAATTATGCGGGAAATAGCAAAGAGTAGCGGACACATCCCCCTTCATTCTACCATGCCTGGAGGAAACATCACCGCTGCAATACTATATGTATATGTCGCATAATGGACGTATTTTGGACACTGTACGCGTCTGTCACATTATGAACATAGTTTGACCACTGTGCTTGCCAGACCAAGCTGTGCAATGAGTTTGGGGTATGGTGAAATGATTCTTAGAATTTGACTACAAAGTAGAATATGACTGGCGCCTAGGTACCGTACGAGTGAGGCGACGGCGTTGTCGCGCTGTCGCCGAGTGTAGTCCAGCTAGCGTTTAAAAAGAAGTAGATCGAGGCGTGATCAGAGAATGCGAAGTAGTTGCGTTCAGACAATTGTATGCGCCGGATGGAATTCGCTTCTTTCTCAAAGTTTGTGAGTCAATATGGCAGACCAGCAACCAAAAATAAACGATTCTGCGACATCAGAAGTGGGATCTGCTTTGCCTACAAATATCACCGATGCATACTTGGCAGCTTTACAAGTGCAAAACAAGAACCTTTTGGAGATCATTAAAAATATGCAGACACCAAGGGCTCCGGCAACTGATGAAAAGGGAAAACATGTAACTCTGCCAAAATTTAATCCTGAGGGAGCTGGAGCAGATGCCACAGCTTGGTGTACGACAGTGGATCTCATTTTTGCTGATAAAATGCCCGAAGGAAGCATCCTGATGATAACTTTGAGTAAGGCGCTAGAGGGAAGCGCATCACAATGGCTGTCCCAAATATGCTTTGCTGGCATTACATGGCCACAATTCAAAGAACTCTTCGTGCAACGCTTTGTTGGCAAAGAAACGTCTGCGGCTATACTGATAAAAATTTTGAACGGGCGACCAAAGTCTGGAGAAAGCTACACCGAATATGGCAGCCGAATTGTCACCTTAATAATGTCAAAATTTAAATCTAATGATCTGGAGGAAATCGCGGTTTCACTAGCTCTGGCCCACATGGCACAAATTGATGACAAATTGTCGCGCTGGGTTTTTACAAACAATATCAAAACCCGAAATGAAATGCAACATTGCATTTTAAAACATTGTGCCCAGTCCTTATGCCAACCCTTAACCTTTCTTTTCAATCTATCCTTGGAACAGTCTTGTCTCCCCGTAATTTGGAATGAGTCCTACATAATTCCGGGAAGAAGGGCTCCAGATCCAACATAGAAAACGAGAGGGAACGTTGTGAGCCGCGGCAAAGGCCGCGGCTCTACCTTATACCCGGTACTCAGTCAGTATATATACATATATGTACATACATATATGAGCTTGCGATTTATGCAATTTCTTATATGTTCGCAAAAGGGACAAATTAAAAAAATGGGCAAAAAATTATATTTAAAAAAATTAAGTAAATTTTTGGAATATTATACATGTTTCCGATTTTGTTTGCATATGATTTTTACATCTGCTTCTAAATTTCTACATGACATGTATAACTACATATGTATTTGAGACGTACAAGTGTTTAGGACAGAGAGAGAGAGGGCATGAGTCAGCGCTTGGCAGGCGTTGCGTAGCCACTGAAATTTAATTTGTTTCTTCTGGCCATAATATTGATCCGATCTGATCCATATTCGGCATCTGGTAGATATGGTAATTTCCCATGATTCTACGTTTTTGGTTTTCAATTATCTTAAAAATTGTGGATTCCACAGATTTTCGTCTTTTGTGGGGGCGGAAAGGGGCTTGGAAAAATTTTGAAATACACTTGTGCAGGTTAAAATCTGTCTGCCCTACTCCGACTGGTACTTGCACGCACACCTTCAGCTGGACCTAAATGAATTGCTATTGTGGTGCTCAAGTAATCTCCTATTTTTGAACCTCTCGAAATGCAAGCTTATGACATTCTACCGTCGTGCTCCACATTTTGTATCTTTTTCTCTTGGTAATCATGTATTGGATCGAATTTCGAGTTCAAATGATTTCGGATTATTATTTTATCGTAAACTGTGTATCGGGTCAAACAGCATAAACCAAAACCATAATGTAAGCGCACATCTCGATGTCAACTATTGCTCACTGTAAAATATTTTGTTACCGCATATGCCTACGCATGGCAGCGGCTTTCGTTCGCATACTTATGTACATATAAGTATTCTTTGTACTCGACTTAGCAGCAGCCCGAACTGCTCAAGCTCTCTTATAATTGTACTCTCTCCCGCTCGGTAAGCGTTGCCTCATAGGGCACGGCAATTACGTCGTCAGCCCTTGCATTTCAGTCTGGAGCGAATACTCGAAACCCACGCATCATCTCTCGTCGTATACGCATATCTACATATATACATCTAGCTAAATAAACCTGGCATTAAATCGCCTATATACAACCAAAGCCCAATTGCAATCGTTTTTAAATCTCAACAACTAGTGAAAAAGCTCACTAGCTAAACATTGGAGACCCCGACGTGATCGTGCAAGAATAACTATTTCTGTGCAATCACGAAATATAACAAAACAATATTTGAATTGCCAATGTGGCCGGTGTCATCGACTATATAATATACTACATATACCGGCCTCCCTTGCAGCTGTCGGCTTACGGTGCTTGTTATTACAGTTACGCTCGGTGCTCTTTGCTCTTCTCTTCCCACTTCGGCTGCCCTCGCATTAGGTATTGCACCTAGCGTTCAAGCAACGCAACGGTTATTGTTCATTGCTCCTAAGTGCGTTCGTTCCTCTTTGTGCTCGTCTTCCCGCTAGCGACGTTTATTACGCGCTTCACTCTTTGCGGCCATCTTCCCGCAGTAAACGTTTGCTAAGCTGCTGCCGCTATGGAAATGGATGCTGCCAACGCTGCTGTTGCTGCCAACGTTGCTGATGCTGCCAACGCTGCCGACGCTGCTAACGAAATTCCAATTGCCAGGGAGCAAACCAGAGTGTCATTTTTAAAGCTCAAATCCACGGAGCTATGCGGAAAAATGAAAAGGTTAGTTGCTGAGTGCCAGAATGAGTCGCTAGTAGCAGACTATTATATGCTCGTTGTAAAACAAGAGCAACTCGATAAACTGATCGGAAAGTTTGAGATGCTCCACAACGAGCTTGAGGCATTGGATCAAGCCGAGATCCACAGTGGATTAGGTGATATGTTCGAATCGCTTGCCCGTACTGCGAAGGTGTCAATTATGCGGGAAATAGCAAAGAGTAGCGGACACATATGCCTCTTCATTCTACCATGGCTGGAGGAAACATCACCGCTGATTTTGGCGGCTCGCAATTTCGACCTCGACGTAGTCAGGTACCATCCCTACCTCCTATACAACTTCCAACTTTCAGCGATGGATATGCTAAATGGACCGACTTCTACTCCACGTTTGTAACCATCATAGATAATTATCCTGATCTAACCAATGCGGTCGCTGGAAATTTCGGATGGCAATTATAACGTGGTTTTAGAATTATTGGAAAGAAGGTTTAATAATCGACGCTTAGTCTTTCAGGCACACATCAATAAGATCCTAGGGCTCCAGGCTGTCGAGAGTGGTTCAGTGATAATGCTTCGAGAGCTGTCGGACGGATTCAACGCTCATATGCGTGCGCTTCAGAGCTTGGGCACTTCTGAGCAGATCGCAGGATGCATCATCGTGCAGGAGCTGCTTCGGAAACTTGATACAGCGAGCCAAGCCAAGTGGGAGGAGCGATTATAGGAGCCAGCATATGCCAACTCGATTCCGTCGTGGGAATATATGGCCTCGTTTTTGGAACAGCGATGCAGATCATTGGAGACAGTGGATTTTGCTAGGGCAAGCTATGCGCCGAGCAGTCAGGTGGGCAAGAATAGAAAATATACCAATTCCAGGTCCACCTTGGTCGCAACTAGCCAAACCTTCTCAGGCTGCGTGCTCTGCAGTAACAGTGCTCAAGAAGTCCAGTACTATCAGAAGGCCAAGGCACTGTCCCCCGAAAATCGCCATAAATAAGCCAAACGACTGTCACTTTGTATCAATTGCCTTATAGCAGGACATCGATTAAGCCAGTGCACCTCGAGCCACTGTCGTATCTGCGGCGGCAAGCACCATACTACACTTCATTTCAGTAACCCTGATTCGGCTGCAGTCCAAGGTCAGTCAACTGATGCACTGTCTCCGTCTGCGCCCCCTCCTCCTAATCTTGCTTAGCTTACCACTGAACCCTCTACTTCAGCGTCTACCTCGTCTGCACTTATAGCCCAAGGTCTCAGTAATAATGTTGTTCTACTTGCAACTGCCATAGTTTTGGTCAAAAATCGATCTGGAGTTTTAGTTCCTTGCCGAGCATTGCTAGATTCCGGCTCCCAGTTACATCTGATAACTTCTCGTTTCGCCAATCAGCTTCAGCTGCGGAAAAGGAAATCATCAACCGCAGTTTCTGGAATTGGTGACTCCAGCTTTGTCACCGATGGATGTTCGGTTAGTGTTAGCATGCATTCTCGCTCATCTGAATTCTCAACCCTCATCACTGCTATCGTAGCTTCTAACATAACTGATCGTCAGCCAAGCTTTGGAATTGACACTCATAACTGGAACATTCCAGCGAACATACCACTAGCGGATCCGGAGTTTCACAGGTCTCAGCGCGACGATCTACATATTAATTGGAGCAAGTCTGTTTTACGATTTCCTTTGTGTTGGTCAGGTCAAACTACTGCAAGGATGGACTTCAATTCAGAAAACTCGCTTGGGATGGGTCTGGAGGTGATTCTCGTTTGAATGGTTCATCTTTAATGGTTGCTCGCTCTCCGGCCGTTGTTGCCGAGGATGACAATCCAGATGAGCCGCTTGAAGTGCTTCTTTGGAGGTTTTGGGAGGTTGAGAATTGCATCGAACCAATAGTAAAATCTACCAAGGAAGATTTGGATTTTGAAGCGCATTTTGTTTAGCATGTCCGTCGATTAGAAAATGGCGATTATTGTGTTCGGCTGCCAGCTAAATATAGTTTGGATCTCCTGGGAGAATCTTACAATCAAGCGCGTCGCAGATTCCAGTCCTTTGAGCGAAAGATATTCGTCGCCCTGATTTGAAGGCTCAGTATGCTGCCTTCATAAATGAGTATCTTGACTTAGGTCATATGTCTCCTGTTCCTGCCCAATCTATCAGCAACTGCCGATATTTTTTACCTCACCATTGCGTCATGAAAGAAGAGAGTTCTACGACCAAGCTTCGGGTCGTTTTTGATGGATCCGCTTCAACTTCATCTTGCTACTCCTTGAATGATGTTTTAATGGCTGCCATCTGCCGTGCTCCCAGTTTTATCTCGAGATCAGACACGCTTACGCGTAGTGCCTGAATGCTTTCATCCTCGAGATGCTGGACTCTTTTCGCAAGTAGCTCATGATCACCTGCAATGCCACTGACCTTGGTGTCGAGCTCATCCAAATTCTTCCCTCAGCATCCCGGATGTTTGTACTGATGAGTTTCCCCTGCTCAGAAAACCGTTCGTGGATTAGCTCAACCAACAGGGGAGAAAGTGCATCAGAAGTGCGGCAGCAATATCAGCAGTCGACTCGCTTCGCACACGTTTAGCAGTTGTTTTCGACATTTCTTTCTTCGTTGCGCTCTTACTTTCTCGCAATTTTTCTTTGTGTTTATGCAGTTTTGGTATACGGTTATCAGTTGCTTTTATACCCGGTACTCGAAGAGTACCACCACAACGAGCCATTTAAAGCTTATAATATGAACTTCTTATCTGACGAATTTAATAAATATGACTGGACCTTAATATATATCATGACCACAGTCATGATCAGGATTCAATCTATAGCTAGAACATATGCAGCCTTACCTTTTGAACCTGACACACCATCTCTTGCCAATTAATATTAAACTCATTGTTGCTAAGACTTACCTAATACCAACTCTCTTTTATGGAATAGAAATTTTCTCAGAGCCTGACGCTGCTAGTAAGCACTTTCTCAATGTTATCTTTAATAGTATTATGCGTTATGTGTTTAATTAAGGAAGAGACCATGTCACATGTCACATATGCATTTAAAATATATAACTTTAGCTTGAATATTGGATTAAATTTAGAGCATTAATTTTGTTACACAAAGTAACAAATACAAAAGAGCCCAGTTATCACTATAATAAATTGATTTTTCTAACTTCACGTCGGACGAATAACTTAACATCTGTACGTCATCGATTACACTACTCGACAAATTTCCGATGTCGCCAAAACTGACTTTTTCTGATAGATTTGGAAATTTAAACTTTTTTTAAGAATTATGGTTTTTTTTTCATGGAGTAGTTTTTTTTAAAGAATTTTTATAAAATCTGGTATTTTTTGTCATAGGTAGTGCTTCTATTTTTCACATAACTTAAGTTCCCTACAACTGATTGTATTGAACTTTGCAGTTAAAAGCTGATAAATGCAGCTATAAGTCCGACTCAGACACTTTGTAGCTGCAACTTAACGTCTGGAAGATATTAAGCTTCCAAATTGAAATTTCATCATTTTTTTCGGTATTTTTTCCCCGAAATTTTGATTTTAAAACCTCAGGAAAAGTCGAAAAAAAATGAATTTATGAATGCCTTGATTTTTCGTTTTAGATAGACACATTAATTAGGCGTTTAAGGTATCGCTTATAAAAATATAAAAATAAACGGCTAAGTTATAACCATTTGAACAAAACGACCCAAATCTCATTTTATTAAAATACCGTCCAGTACGTTGTTGGTCCAACTTCTAAAATGGGATTGCAAAAAACAAAAAGCCTTGGTGAGGATAAATGTACATAAATACCTGCTAGGGTCAAATGTTGACCTTTTTCCTTCACAGGTGCTGGTCGCTCAGATATTTGACCTTTCTCCTTCAAGCTATTCATAAAAAAGGATATATAACTCTGTACGTACCCTGCCTCAGTGTAGTTCTGACTTCCAGCATAATACGATCGTGTGTTTTCGAAAAATACCACTTGTTTCTAATTGAAATGGACAACTCAAGCCGGTCAACTTCATTTGTTTACCGAGTAGACTCGTTTTGCTACATACACTCCTCATCACATGAAGAGGACACCCCCTAAGTGCGTTTTCTATCGCTCACTGCTCGCAAACCAATGATTCTAAAGACTAAATTTTTTTTTAATTAAAGATAATTTAATACAGTTACCTTAACTAAATGGAATTTTTCGTGAATTATCTTTAGTTATTAACAAAATATTCTGAAGCGAAATCCTTCAAATTACGGGACTAATATATTGCGTCACTTGAATAGGACAGTTAAGCCAAAATAACATTTTAGAGATCTCAGATTCATTTTAAGATAAATGTAACTTAAATATAGGGTAGTTGATTTAATTTAGAAAGAAAAAAAAGTTTTCAATACTTCGTCGAGCCACCTTGCTGTTCCAAAACTTCAGTTATCCGCTTAGGAAGGGATTGATACAAACTGGCCAAGTAATTTAATGAAATCGAGTCCCAAGCCAATTCGATCGAGTAGGGCGGCCAGCTTAAAAGGTCCACATTTTGGCTCTCTATATAAGATTTTACAGCCCGTGCTGTATGTATCGGCGCATTATCATGTTGATATGATACAAATTGAGGCGCTGTTCCTTTCTTGCCGGGTTAAAGGCTTCTTCTTTATTTTTAACCTCTTTAGGTGTTGGGCCTTCAAAATAACGCGATGGACAGTGGATAGACTAGCCTTAACATCACATTTTTCACGAATCTTTGACACAGAGTCGTGTGAATTTCATGCTTTTCTTAATATGAGGCGTCTTTCCGAATCGGTGAGCACACTTTGCGTGCGGCCTTTCATATTTTTTCCATATTCAGACTCATTATTTAAAAATTCCAATATGACATGCCGGCTCCTGTTGATTTTTTTTTATATTTGTGCAATTGATAGGCCAGAGTCCTTGTATGCCTTTATTTTTCCTTTTTCTTCCTCGTTTAAAACTTTTCCTCGACCCATTTTAATTTTATCTGAAAGGTAATCGTCGAAAATCTCAAAAAAAATCGATCAGCGAAAACTGCGTGAGCACTTGCCGAAGTAGACGATCAAACAAAACGCATGTTCTATTCAAGTGACACAAAAATATTCACTCAATTTCAGACGAATTTCAACATAAAGCAAAAAAAAAATATAACGGATCTATCCCAGAGCTTGCAGTTTGCTGCTGAGAGAGGCTAAAAGTTGCACAAAGAGAACGTGCAAAAATACCTTTATTAAAAAAACCAACTTTATTTCAAACCAAAAACGCAGAATCATGGAAAATTACCTTATCTACCAGATTGCCGAATCTGGGTAATATCGGATCAATATTATGGCCAGAAGAAACAAATTAAATTTCAGTGGCTACGCAACGCCTGCCAAGCGCTGACTCATGCCCCCTCCTCTCTCTCTCTGTCCTAAACACTTGTACGTCTCAAATATGTAGTTATACATATCATGTAGAAATTTAGGCGCAGATATACAAAGCATATGTAAACAAAAATGGAAACATGTATAAAAATTCAAAAAAATGCATTTTTTTAATTTAAATATTATTTTCGTCCCTTTTGAGAACATATAATAAATTTCATAAATCGTAGGCTCATATATGTATGTATATATATACTGACTGAGTACCGGGTACAAGGTAGAGCCGCGGCCTTTGCCGCGGCTCACAACGTTCCCTCTCGTTTTCTTTTTGTATTGCTTTGTTTCTTTATTTAATAATTTAGTTTTTGTGGCTAGTGCCCTAAATTAAAGTTTCTTGTGGCACTAGGATGTAAATAAATTAATAAACAGCATAAACGGATAAATCGTGTCAGTCAGTACCAATGTCGAATAACTCGACAAACATGGCCGAACATAGACAGGAAACGCACCTCTGAGCTATGCAAGAAGAATGTGCAGCACAGTCATAAGTATCCTCACGTAATATTGGCAAATAGGTACCCACGCAAACACACCAGACGCTCCGTACAATGATTTTTGCCGAAGCTTTAAAGACAAGGAAAAGATGGAGACGGTGGAGCACTTGTTTTGCATCTACCCAGCTCTCAGCAGAAGAAGGACATTTCAGGCATTTCAGGAAAGTCCACAATAGCAACTTTTATAAGGACATACCCGATCTTATCTTGTAGATTTGTTGTTATATTACTCCCTCCCAGTAGCGCTTTCTTTCTTTCTTGCTTTTTACATTTGTCTGTCATACTGGTCTGATATCTATTTGTTTTGAAATTGGTTTATTTTTCTTTATTATTATTTATTTATTTTTGTATATAAAATGGAATACTATGTAGACTGTGGCAAAAAAAACCTGTGCTAAGAATATGCTCATCTTCCCGCTCTACCTCCACTCGTCCAAAAACGAACTTGCGTAGTAAAATCAGCATTTTTTTCCGGGATGGTCACATATGCTTCTCACGTTAGTGAGACCTGGTTAAAGCCAGAAATGATTAGGTTTGAAGTTTTGGACAGTCGGTACAAACATTTGATAGGTACAAACATTTTCTATGATGCACTCGACTCACTTTTTGATTCTTGTGTGCCCCATTGCTGTCCGATTAGATTGGGGAAATTTGCTTGGTTTACCAAAGAGTTATCCAGTCAAAGAAACTTAATATCAAGACCTTATAAAAAATTTCAAGAAGTGGGCTCTCCTTCTTCTCTCCCTCGCTATGTTATGGCTCGGTCAAACTTCTCATTTCTTAACGCTCAGTGATAAGAACTACCTTCCTCGATGCAGGTTACGTTTTTCTGAAAACCATAAAGAGGTTTACAGCTTCGTAAACAGTAAGCGTAAAACGTCCGCACACCCATCCTCGATATCATTCCTGAATACGTCGGCAGATAATGATCAGGCAATCGGCGATCTTTTTGTCCGTTTCTTAGATCGAACGGCATTTTTAGTTCTTTGTTAAATGAAAGCTTGTTGCTTTTGAGAAAATTTTAACTCCGCACCTACATCACTTATATCTCCAGCTTAACATGGATTTATAAGGAGAAAATCAACTACTACTAAAGCGTTTGCCTTTTTAAACCATTGCCTCTCAAGCCGAGATTCACAGTGGATTAGGTGATAGGTTCGAATCGCTTGCCAGTAATGTGAAGGCGTCAATTATGCGGGAAATAGCAAAGAGTAGCGGACACATCCCCCTTCATTCTACCATGCCTGGAGGAAACATCACCGCTGCAATACTATATGTATATGTCGCATAATGGACGTATTTTGGACACTGTACGCGTCTGTCACATTATGAACATAGTTTGACCACTGTGCTTGCCAGACCAAGCTGTGCAATGAGTTTGGGGTATGGTGAAATGATTCTTAGAATTTGACTACAAAGTAGAATATGACTGGCGCCTAGGTACCGTACGAGTGAGGCGACGGCGTTGTCGCGCTGTCGCCGAGTGTAGTCCAGCTAGCGTTTAAAAAGAAGTAGATCGAGGCGTGATCAGAGAATGCGAAGTAGTTGCGTTCAGACAATTGTATGCGCCGGATGGAATTCGCTTCTTTCTCAAAGTTTGTGAGTCAATATGGCAGACCAGCAACCAAAAATAAACGATTCTGCGACATCAGAAGTGGGATCTGCTTTGCCTACAAATATCACCGATGCATACTTGGCAGCTTTACAAGTGCAAAACAAGAACCTTTTGGAGATCATTAAAAATATGCAGACACCAAGGGCTCCGGCAACTGATGAAAAGGGAAAACATGTAACTCTGCCAAAATTTAATCCTGAGGGAGCTGGAGCAGATGCCACAGCTTGGTGTACGACAGTGGATCTCATTTTTGCTGATAAAATGCCCGAAGGAAGCATCCTGATGATAACTTTGAGTAAGGCGCTAGGGGGAAGCGCATCACAATGGCTGTCCCAAATATGCTTTGCTGGCATTACATGGCCACAATTCAAAGAACTCTTCGTGCAACGCTTTGTTGGCAAAGAAACGTCTGCGGCTATACTGATAAAAATTTTGAACGGGCGACCAAAGTCTGGAGAAAGCTACACCGAATATGGCAGCCGAATTGTCACCTTAATAATGTCAAAATTTAAATCTAATGATCTGGAGGAAATCGCGGTTTCACTAGCTCTGGCCCACATGGCACAAATTGATGACAAATTGTCGCGCTGGGTTTTTACAAACAATATCAAAACCCGAAATGAAATGCAACAACAACTACAAGCGCACACTTTTAAGAAGCGGAACCTAGATGACGACTCATCTACAACAGGCTCGGAGCGTAAAAAGTCTAAGTATCTCTCTCAAGTGAAATGCAACTATTGTGGTAAGTCTGGGCATAAATATGCTGAATGTCGTGCTCGGCAGAGGACACCAATTCAAGGAAAAAGCCACTACGGAATTTCAACGCAAGGATCAAAAGACCGGTCAACTGTCAAATGTTTCAAATGCGACGAGCTTGGACACTTCGCATCCGTTTGTCCAAAAGGACGATCACGAGGAAACGACCGAGTAATTGAGAAACGTGTAGACATCTGTACTGTAGCTCCGCCATCAGGAACAATAAGCAGTTCAACCGGTGAGTCCGTTCCATTTTGCTTCGACTTTGGAGCTGAATGCTCCTTGGTTAAGGAAAGCGTCGCCGATAAGTTTACTGGTAAAAGAATTAATAACATTGTAAAGTTAAACGGTATAAGTAATGATTCAATATGTAGCACTCAACAACTATTATGTAACATAAATATTGATCAATGTTATTTTGAGATTTTGTTACATGTTATTATGGACAAGTATTTGAAACATGACGTACTAATTGGTCGTGAAATTTTTAGTCAGGGCTTTGGCGTAACTAAGGACGCTGACAAATTTCAACTTTACAAAACCAAAAGAGTAGAAGCGTTAATAATTGCCAATTATGAAGATGTCATAGAATCGAATAGTGAACTTGATGATCCTGATAAGGCAGCCTTGATAAATATTTTAAAATATTATTCATATTGGTTTATTGATGGAATACCAAAGACTAGGGGCCTACCACAGGGCATTTGGAAATTAGACTAATAGATCAGCAAAAGACAGTACAACGGCGGCCATATAGGCTTAGTGAAGAAGAGAAAATCAAAGTGCGGGGTAAAGTTGACGAATTATTAAAAGCTCAAGTTATTCGCCCAAGCTGTTCACCTTTCGCTAGTCCCATGATGCTAGTTAAGAAGAAAAATGGCACCGATCGACTGTGTGTAGAATATCGCATGCTAAACGACAATACAGTTGCTGACAAATACCCGTTGCCCCTTATCTCAGACCAAATTGCCAGACTTCGTGGTGCTAAATATTTTTCGTGCATTGATATGGCAAGCGGCTTTTATCAAATTCCAGTTCACGAGGACTCAATCGAACGAACTGCATTTGTCACGCCAGAAGGTCAATACGAGTTCTTGACAATGCCGTTCGGGTTGAAGAACGCGCCATCTGCGTTCCAGCGGGCTATAATGAAGGCCTTATGAGCTTAAGCTTACACTTATGCAATCGTGTATATTGATGATGTTCTCATAATAGCAGAAAGCAAAGAAGATGCGCTAGTTAGATTGCGGACAGTATTGGAGACATTAAGTAAGGCGGGATTTTCATTTAATGTCACCAAGTGCTCCTTTCTCACAACTAGAATAGAGTATCTTGGATTTGAATTAAGCAATGGAGAAATCAGGCCAAAAATTCAGACGAAAAATTCAAGCTTTAAATGGATTACCACCACCTCAAAATGTTTCACAGCTAAGACAATTTATTGGTTTAGCTTCTTATTTTCGGCAATTTGTGTTAAATTTCTCCCAAACACTTAAACCTCTGTATCTTCTCACCTCTAAGAAAAACACTGACTTTGTTTGGTTACCAGTGCATGAACAGATACGAACAAAAATAATAATTATATTGACTCAGACGCCAGTTTTAATCATATTCGATCCGCAATACCCAATAGAGCTACATAGAGACGCAAGTTGTATTGGGTATGGAGCGATCCTGTTACACAAAATTGACAATAAACATCATGTAGTAGAGTATTACAGTAAGTGTACGTCTCCCGCCGAATCTAAATACCATTCATACGAACTGGAGACGTTAGCAGTAGTAAATGCTATTAAACACTTCCGACATTATTTGCAGGGACGTAAATTTATAGTTTATACTGACTGTAATTCATTAAAGGCCAGTCGCACAAAACTAGATTTAACACCGAGGGTGCATAGATGGTGGGCGTTTTTACAGGCATTTGATTTCGAAATAGAATATAAAAAAAAGGCGAGCGAATGGCGCATGTTGACTTTCTCTCTCGGAATCCAGTGCATGAACAACATAAAAGTCTGATTAAAATACCTGAATTACGAATCAATTTGACGGAGGTATCTGACAACTGGTTGGTTTCGGAACAACAGCGAGATTCCGAGATACAAGAAATAATTTTAAAGTTAAAAAGTAATGAGTTACCAGGAAATATGGACAAAACCTATGAATTGCGAAAAGGTATACTACATAGGAAAATACAGCGAAATAGTAAGACCAAATGTTTGCCGGTAATACCAAGAGCTTTTCGATGGGCCGTCATAAATCACGTCCATGAAGCTATAATGCATCTGGGTTGGGAAAAGACGCTCGACAAGGTCTATGGTTATTACTGGTTCGAAAATATGTCCAAATATGTGCGTAGATTTGTAGAAAACTGCATCACATGTAAAGTATCTAAGCCACTTGTGGGAAAAGTGCAAGTCGAGCTGCATCCTATTCCTAAAATAGAAATACCATGGCATACGATACATATTGACATTACAGGCAAAATGAGTGGTAAAAATGATTTGAAGGAATACGTCATCGTTCTTTTAGATGCTTTCACCAAGTTTGTTTATTTTTATCACACACTAAATATAGATTCTGAAAGCTGCATTAAGGCTCTAAAATCAGTCGTATCTTTATTTGGTTTACCCACTCGAATTATAGAAGATCAAGGACGTAGTTTCGCAAGTAAAAGTTTCCGCGAATTTTGCTCATCTCAAAAAAATTAATGTACATTTAATTGCTACGGGTGCCAGTAGAGCAAACGGTCAGGTAGAACGGGTCATGAGTACCCTGAAAGGTATGCTGACTGCTGTCGAAACCAGTCAGAGATCATGGCAGGATGCGTTGGCTGAAGTGCAGCTAGCAATGAATTGCACGATTAATCGTGTGACTATGTTTAGCCCTTTAGAATTATTGATTGGTAAGGAAGCTCGACCTTTTGGCTTGTTGCCGATAAACGAAGATAACAATGATGAAGTAGACAAAGAAAATTTGAGAAAGGAAGCTAAAAAAAATATGGAAACTCAAGCAAAATACGACAAAAATAGGTTTCATAAAAATAAAGCTAAAATAATAATTTCAAAGTGGGTGATCACGTTTTGCTCAAAAACGAAGAATGTCATCAAACTACACTTGATCCTAAATTTAAAGGGCCATTTGAGATAATTGATGCTTTGGATGGGGACAGATATTTACTTAAATCTTTAACATGTAATCGAAAGTATAAGTATTCTCATGAATGTTTAAAAGCAATACCAAATAATCAAATACTCGATGAGTTATGTAAAGATAGAGACAGCACAATGGAAGTTGCATCTGTTGCCCAATATGATAACTGAAGACCGCACCATAGCAGAAGAGACATGTTATGGCGGGGGTCGTATGTGTAGAAGGAATTACACAAATGATAAGTTCGTATGTGTTGAAGGAATTACACAAATGATAAGTTCGTATGTGTAGAAGGAATTACACAAATGATAAGTTAGTTGTGTGTAAAAGGAACTACACACATTAGTTTGGTTAAAAAAAAAAAAATGTGTTTAAAGAATTACACGAATGTTATGATTTATTAAATTAAAATTATGTTACGAAAATTTAATTATGCTATGATAAGAATGAAATTAAAACTGATTTGAATTGTGTTACATAATGAATAAGAATATCGAATAAAAATGTATTGAAATGTCCAGAGAGCATTTGAATCCTGAAGCGTTGTCACTTATGCGGTTGAGTTAAGACAACACACGAGGACGTGTATTTTGTCAGGAAGGCCGTGTCGCATAATGGACGTATTTTGGACACTGTACGCGTCTGTCACATTATGAACATAGTTTGACCACTGTGCTTGCCAGACCAAGCTGTGCAATGAGTTTGGGGTATGGTGAAATGATTCTTAGAATTTGACTACAAAGTAGAATATGACTGGCGCCTAGGTACCGTACGAGTGAGGCGACGGCGTTGTCGCGCTGTCGCCGAGTGTAGTCCAGCTAGCGTGTAAAAAGAAGTAGATCGAGGCGTGATCAGAGAATGCGAAGTAGTTGCGTTCAGACAATTGTATGCGCCGGATGGAATTCGCTTCTTTCTCAAAGTTTGTGAGTCAATATGGCAGACCAGCAACCAAAAATAAACGATTCTGCGACATATACTACACTATAACAAATGGTAGAGACTCAAGACCGACTATTTGTACAATACCTTCAAAAGTGTACGACGCATAGTTCTTAAATTAATAAAAGATGGTTAGAAGCCGTTTTATTTCCAGAAATTTGAACAATCCATATCGTCAAAAGATAAATGGAGAGTTTTAAATGAAATTGGAGTGGAAAAGCAAAAGTTAGACCCAGTATGGAAGTAAATACTGAAGAGCTTAATCAGAAGTTCGTCAACTGCGCTGTACCAGAGGATCTAGCTAATGAATACTTTAACATAGACATGTATGTTAAATGTCAAATCAAATGGACTTGTTGACATAAAACCAAAATTTGTAAAAATTTTAATTCCGGCAATTTTAAATCAAGTTACACATATGAATACAGGAATAGCTTGGTCTAAGCACGACCAAAACTAAATGTATAGTGATACACAAAACGTCCATAGACACTCTAAGCTTGGAAAAAATAAAAATTGACAATAACACTATTGTCGACGTAGATAGGGTAGCTAACCTAGGCATAATATTTAATAAGACTCTGTCTTGAAGTGACCCCATAATTCAATCTATAGCTAGAACATATGCAGCCTTACCTTTTGAACCTGACACACCATCTTTTGCCAATTAATATTAAACTCATTGTTGCTAAGACTTACCTAATACCAACTCTCTTTTATGGAATAGAAATTTTCTCAAAGCCTGACGCTGCTAGTAAGCACAGGCTCAATGTTATCTTTAATAGTATTATGCGTTATGTGTTTAATTAAGGAAGAGACCATGTCACATGTCACATATGCATTTAAAATATATAACTTTAGCTTGAATATTGGATTAAATTTAGAGCATTAATTTTGTTACACAAAGTAACAAATACAAAAGAGCCCAGTTATCACTATAATAAATTGATTTTTCTAACTTCACGTCGGACGAATAACTTAACATCTGTACGTCATCGATTACACTACTCGACAAATTTCCGCTGTCGCCAAAAATGACTTTTTCTGATAAATTTGGAAATTTAAATTTTTTTTAAGAATTATGGTTTTTTTTTTAAGAATTTTTATAAAATCTGTTATTTTTTGTCATAGGTAGTGCTTCTATTTTTCACATAACTTAAGTTCCCTACAACTGATTGTATTGAACTTTGCAGTTAAAAGCTGATAAATGCAGCTATAAGTCCGACTCAGACACTTTGTAGCTGCAACTTAACGTCTGGAAGATATTGAGATATTTTTTTCGGTATTTTTCCCCCGAAATTTTGATTTTGAAACCTCAGGAAAAGTCGAAAAAAAATGAATTTATGAATGCCTTGATTTTTCGTTTTAGATAGACACATTAATTAGGCGTTTAAGGTATCGTTTATAAAAATATAAAAATAAACGGCTAAGTTATAACCATTTGAACAAAACGACCCAAAATCTCATTTTATTAAAATACCGTCCAGTACGTTGTTGGTCCAACTTCCAAAATGGGATTGCAAAAAACAAAAAGGACCTGTAATTTCGGTTTAACCGAGTCTTAGGTATTGATATATATCACATATATACCCTACCTGGTCATATTTATTTGGGGTGTAAATGTTGTGGACAGTTTTAGTCCTTATTCCTTATACCTAAGCCTTGGTGAGGATAAATATACATAAATACCTGCTAGGGTCAAATGTTGACCTTTTTCCTTCACAGGTGCTGGTCCCTCAGATATTTGACCTTTCTCCTTCAAGCTATTCATAAAAAAGGATATATAACTCTGTACGTACCCTGCCTCAGTGTAGTTCTGACTTCCAGGATAATACGATCGTGTGTTTTCGAAAAATACCACTTGTTTCTAATTGAAATGGACAACTCAAGCCGGTCAACTTCATTTGTTTACCGAGTAGACTCGTTTTGCTACATACATATGTGGAAAGTATATGACCAGCAAAGAAGAAAAAATCGTTTTTACCGAAATGTTCCAAGAACAGTATAAGGAAAACTAAAAGATGTGGCCCAAAAGGATCCTGGAACTTCCTAAAAGTAAAGCTCAGATTCTTGGATCTATTTTAAAGGATGCCCGTTTATTGAAGGAAGATGTCAAAACAACTCATTTCCGGACGCGTCACTTGGTTCACGTACAGATAATTATCTGTGTCCGAACAGCATTACACTCTGTTGGCCTGTGGAACAATTTGCCACACGATCTAAGATAATTAGAAGCGCACCACAATTTAAAAGCGGCATTTTGCTACATTTACAAAATAATATCTAACCTTAAAACAATTTTAATATATATTTAACTAAAACTTTGTTTAAGGGGAAGGCTGTTCTTTCAGTTTTTCGTTTTGGATAATTTTAATTTTTTTTTTCTTTTTGTATTGCTTTGTTTCTTTATTTAATAATTTGGTTTTTGTGGCTAGTGCCCTAAATTAAAGTTTCTTGTGGCACTAGGATGTAAATAAATTAATAAACAGCATAAACGGATAAATCGTGTCAGTCAGTACCAATGTCGAATAACTCGACAAACATGGCCGAACATAGACAGGAAACGCACCTCTGAGCTATGCAAGAAGAATGTGCAGCACAGTCATCCGTATCCTCACGTAATATTGGCAAATAGGTACCCACGCAAACACACCAGACGCTCCGTACAATGATTTTTGCCGAAGCTTTAAAGACAAGGAAAAGATGGAGACGATGGAGCACTTGTTTTGCATCTACCCAGCTCTCAGCAGAAGAAGGCTACAATACTTGGGCTCGCCCTTCATAGCAGACATTTCAGGAAAGTCCACAATAGCAACTTTTATAAGGACATACCCGATCTTATCTTGTAGATTTGTTGTTATATTACTCCCTCCCAGTAGCGCTTTCTTTCTTTCTTGCTTTTTACATTTGTGTGTCATACTGGTCTGATATCTATTTGTTTTGAAATTGGTTTATTTTTCTTTATTATTATTTATTTATTTTTGTATATAAAATGGAATACTATGTAGACTGTGGCAAAAAAAAACCTGTGCTAAGAATATGCTCATCTTCCCGCTCTACCTCCACTCGTCCAAAAACGAACTTGCGTAGTAAAATCAGCATTTTTTACCGGGATGGTCACATATGCTTCTCACGTTAGTGAGACCTGGTTAAAGCCAGAAATGATTAGGTTTGAAGTTTTGGACAGTCGGTACAAACATTTGATAGGTACAAACATTTTCTATGATGCACTCGACTCACTTTTTGATTCTTGTGTGCCCCATTGCTGTCCGATTAGATTGGGGAAATTTGCTTGGTTTACCAAAGAGTTATCCAGTCAAAGAAACTTAATATCAAGACCTTTTAAAAAATTTCAAGAAGTGTGCTCTCCATCTTCTCTCCTTCGCTATGTTATGGCTCGGTCAAACTTCTCTTTTCTTAACGCTCAGTGATAAGAACTACCTTCCTCGATGCAGGTTACGTTTTTCTGAAAACCATAAAGAGGTTTACAGCTTCGTAAACAGTAAGCGTAAAACGTCCGCACACCCATCCTCGATATCATTCCTGAATACGTCGGCAGATAATGATCAGGCAATCGGCGATCTTTTTGTCCGTTTCTTAGATCGAACGGCATTTTTAGTTCTTTGTTAAATGAAAGCTTGTTGCTTCATGATCTACGAATAGTGAAGCTGGTGCTTTCACCGGGTGCGGACGGAGTATCCGGCTGTGTACTCAGGTACTGTGCCGAGTCTCTGTGTGGGCCGTTGCTTAAATTATTCATCCTGTCCATAAATTCTTTATGCTGCCCCCGATATGGAAGGAGTCCTTTATAATTCCTCTCCATGAGAAAGGTAGCAAGGCTGATGCAATGAACTATAGAGTTATATCTAAGTTCTCCGCTATTCGTAAAGTGTTTGAGAAAATTTTAACTCCGCACCTACATCACT
Source organism: Drosophila algonquin (assembly GCA_035041765.1). Lineage (NCBI taxonomy): Eukaryota > Metazoa > Arthropoda > Insecta > Diptera > Drosophilidae > Drosophila > Drosophila algonquin. The sequence continues at coordinate 79,278 of JAWNKY010003018.1, forward strand.
TATATCTCCAGCTTAACATGGATTTATAAGGAGAAAATCAACTACTACTAAAGCGTTCGACTTTTTAAACCATTGTCTCTTGGCACAAAAACTTGATCTTCTAGTGTTCCTGCCCAATCTCCTGAGATGGATCTCTAGCTACCTTTGTTTTAGGTCTCAAAGAGTCCTTTTCAAAAACTCCCTGTCCTCACCAATTATGGTTACTTCGGGCGTACCACAGAACCGAAATCTAGGCCCCTTACTCTTTACGCAATTTATTAATGGCCTGCCTTCTGTATTAACATACTCTCAAGTACTAATGAATGCGGATGATTTTAATCTCTTTGTATAGTATAATTATTGTTGTTTCAATCCAGATTGCAGTCCGATCTTAACAGCTTTCAGTCATGGTTTTGTGCAAATTTATTAAACCTTAATGCTTCAAAATGTAAGTAATGACTTTTCAACGCTCCAGCGCCTTTCTGGTTCCTTACACCCTTTGTGGTAGTTCTCTTGAGAGAATTGGGTGCTTGGGTTTAGAAATAGGTCGTCAAAGGAACATGACACACCTTTATAACAAAAAAACTATCTTTATCTCGCTGGTCTGTCCGATTTTAGAATAGATTTGATTTTAGAATAAAATGGTGCCCTTAGCACAAAGTACACTAGAAACGTATAGAATCAGTCTTTCTTTCGCTTACTTATATATAAACATTCTTCGTCCTCGGCTTAGCAGCAGCCCGAACTGCTCTAGCTCTCTCCTAATCGCACTCTCTCCCGCCCGTTAATCGTTGGCTCATAGGGCACGGTAATTACGCCGTCAGCCCTTGCAATTTAGTCTTGAGCTAATATTCGTAGCCTTAAGATCATCGTTCACCACACCGTTAGCTTAAATAAATTTTCATTAAATTTTCATATATATATCCAGAAATCATTTGTAGCCGTTTCAAATCTCAACAGCTAGTGAAAAAGCTCTCTAGCTTAACAGCCATCTTTTCCTAATAGATTGCTTTTAATAAACCTTTAATTTTTAGTTAATCGTAAAAAAATACTTGCTTTGATTTTTGCACAATTTAATAAGGGGTAACGTAGACCTATTGAGCCGTATAAGCCTTACGATTACTATTAGAAACACTAGAAATTATACACTGTTGTTTCTTCCGTTTTTTAGATCGATTTATTCCTTGCATGAACCGTTTAGGGTCTTATGCTCGGATTGTAATTCCCTCTACCATATCATATATATTATTAATTCGCTTCCTCTTTTTAAATAACTGATACTCTCATATCTTTTACGCAATTAGAAATTGATAGTTCTTGTAGTCCGATTTATTTTAATTTTACTCGATTATAAGGTTAACATCTATATATCTTTCTGCATGTACGCGGTAGCGCCCCTCGGTCGGTTGGATGTGAGGAAGGCTGCGTTCTTGCCCGGTATCTGCGCTGAACAGCCTTCTGCTGGTGTCACTTGGGCGAATTAATAGTGCAGTCATTGCATATCAACGTCATAAAGTATAAATGCTGTTATTGTTCGTTGTCTGCACTGTCCGCTGTAACAAATTTACCGTATACATGTGCTATCGCACGGCTGCCGTTCTCTCGCGTCTTCTTTTTTTTCGCCTTTTCTATCGCTCTCTCGATCTGTAGCACTTGCATTAGGTCACGGGCTATACAGGCCTTTGAATTGAATTTTGTCTTCAGCTAGCACTCCCTTCTTCCACATCGTCTACCGCCTATTGCACATCGAATAGATCTTCAACCAACACAGTCTTGAACACTCTACGACTTCAATCGACACCGTCTTAAATCGATCTTCACCTTCTATCTCTTAGTCCCGCTATCGCTTTCGCTATTAAACCCGCACAACTGTCGCTATTTTTTATATTCAAGACACACCAAAATAAATAAATGTACTGTACCAATCTTTACTACTATACTTATCTGAGCCATCATTCAATTATTATTAAATACAGCGCAAACTACGCTGCTGAAAAGTAGCTCAACAGCAGCCAAGAAAGAAATTATAAGTAAAGTCACCCATGACAATAATCTGATCAGCGAAACCTAAAGCAGTATGAATGGCAGAAAGGTGGCTTAAGCAAAAGGTCAGCATTAGACCTTGGAGAAATTTAAGAGCAGATTAACTTATTAACTGCCAATGGGTATGTAAATATTAAGGTATTACTTACATATGTAAAATCACGACTTCTTACACGATTTTTAGTAGTTTTAAGATATAAACCTGTACAAAAAAATAAAGTATGGTCATAGACAATATAAATAGTAATACGAGTAACGCCTATACATTTCAATGTTCATATGCAACAAGATTTTTTTGGAAACGACGAAATCTGCGACGTCTCGTTCGCTCGAAATTGAGAGAACGTACAGATCTAAAAATGGAATGATCTTGCATAAGTTTGTCCGCACATAACCTGCAAATACGTATGTGTGCGTACGTGTCCAGGCAGAAAAAATGAAGTAAAAAAACTTGTATGGCAATAAGAATCTTTCTATTTATATTATCTAGAGCATGATATTAAAATTTTGCTTGCGAAAAACATGGGACACGCTATTGTACGTATAATAATATGAAAATTGTTTGTATCATACCTTGGAAAATATACTGTGGTAGGTAATTGATATTTGAATTCGATAAAACTAATCGTTCAACCATAGTTAGTTTACTGAACGTGTCTTCAAGCAATTGTGTGCTGAAGTTATTGTAGCTGAAGTCAACAAAGGCGAGTAATCCCATTACAGGGTCATGAGCTGTAACATTCCTTACACATTCGAGTCCTACTCGTATTACTAAATGCTCTATTTGAAATTTTACATTGTCTAGAAAATTCGGATATATACATTGTACTGGTTCTTCTCGTTGTGTAATAGAAATTCCCTTTAAATGTTCTGAGATGTCATTAAAAAATCCATTAGTTATCTCTTTCAGGCGCAGATCCTCAAGAATAATGTTGTTGAAGATACCTCCACCAAAAGCCCCGTTCTCAATGATTGAAACATTTGAGATAGCTATATAGATATTTTTGACTTTATCACCAATAGTTGATAAGAATCCGACTGGCAATGTTGCATTTAGAAATTCATAGTTGTATAGACGAAGCTCGTCAATTACATCACATGTCTCTGACTGAAAGAAAACCAATGGGTTTTGAGTATATAGTTTTTATTCCGAAATTTCGACTACTCACATGATTAGTATTAGAAGTGGCGTACTGAATATCGTTGACGATTTCTTTATAGCGGCCATTAAAGCAGGTGTAGCGACATTGAACCTTCAAGCAATGGGATGGTAATTTGTTAAAAGTAGCTCCTAAATATTCACTGTCACAAAAAGAAAGAGCATAACACACAAATATTTATGAATTTGAGTAACTAGCATTTTACCCTTAATACTCGAGTAGAAATAATATGATGTATGGATACTTACTTATTCTAAATTTGATTTAGATCATATTGTAACGAATAGGCAGATTAAGTAGGTGAACTATTGTGATGTCATGCAGGGTTGATTAGAAATAGTCAATCGGAGCTCACAGTTTGTTCGGAACGGAGTATAAATTGCCTCAGAAACAAAACCATTCTAAACAATATACAAAAACTTTCTGACTCCGTTTTTCATTCCGGAATATGAACCGTACAAACGTAAAATTTGTGTCCAAAGTTTACATTTTGAGAATGCTTTAATATGGGCAATTAAAAGTCAAACAGTTGAAGAAAGAATTGACTGGACTACCGACGAGCGGTTTGAAAGCCGAACAGAACTGCAGCTTAATAACTTATTAGGGATTTAGATGTAATTTTTTTTTGTAATTATACCCGGTACTCGAAGAGTATAGGGGTATATTAGATATGTGGTGATAACGGTTATTTGTAACGCCCAGAAGAAAGCGTTTCCGACCCCATAAAGTATATAAATTAAATTAGAAGTGTTCCCGTTTCCCGATACCGTGGCAGGGCCAACGGCAATAAAACTCGCGAGAGTACTTTTAATGATATATTTGCCGGCTCAACTGGCTCGGTCGAAAGTGAGAATGAATCTAAATCTATCTTAAGATACAGAAATACAATTTTACTTAAAACTGCCCACCCTCGCGGCAGCGCTGCTTGGGCAGCGGGCCGACGTTCTGCACCGTCAGCGCCTCGTGCAGACCATCAGCTCCACAGCGGATGTTTATCAGCAGCGAAATATGATCCGCTGACCACTCGAGTGCAGGCCAACGGCTCCTAAGCAGAAGCTCGTGCGACAATGTAGTCGCTGCCCCCACCCCTCGAGTGCGGCATCAGCATTCTTCCGTTTCGGAATTCTGCCGATACCCTGCAGCTGGTGGGGAGTGTTAACTACTCCCCCTCTCGAAGAGCGGTCGTCCCGATCGCTTGCAACTTCTCTATTATCTCGTTGATCCGCCTCTCGTCTTGCCTCCTTCCAAGATGCGCCCTGAGGAATACGATGCCTCCGATAGCCCCGCATAGAGCTATGCCGAGCCCGAAAGCAAGGGCTGGATTGAGTTGGCCCATGGTGGCCTGCTCGACCTCTTTGATGTAGTTTAGGTTCTCCTCGCTGAGCTGGTGCAGGAAGGGTAGGCTGAGAACCGTCTGGTGCCCTGTGATGTTCAGGGCGGGCACCGATGCTATGCCCGGAAGTCGCTGTTGGATGTTGTTGCGATTCCGGAATCGCGAGCCGTTGATGATCGCGAAGTCGTTGAAGGTGACCAACTGCGTCCCGACGGTTGTGATCAACGTGTCGGAGTCACAGCTGATCGTGGCTGGTCTGTTGTTGATGATGATCAGTCCGTCATCAACGAGGGTGATGGGTTCTAGGTGGCTTGGTTGAGAGATGCAATTAGCGGTGCCGCCAGAGTGTAATCCCTGCGCGCAGGAACCCCTCAGCTCCTTCTTGCAGAAGGTGGTCATGGTTGTGGAGACGCAAGCTGTGAGCGCCCACACTTGGTTGCCGCATTCGGCCACGATGTTGTCTGTTAGTTGTAGTATCGCTCCGCTGTGCTCAACCGGGAATACCGTGACTTTTTTACAAGCTAAACTAACTCTAGGATATTCGATTACAAAGTGGATTACATTAACGGATTGAAGGATTTTTATTTTAGATACTTCTAACAAATTTGATATTGTGACCCCTGTGAATTGGTCAGCGAGAACAGATTCTATGTCAGCGTGGTCTAATATGGATGGGCTCACTATATTGGCCTTTGCCAGGGTGATCGTGAGCATGAGGTTACCTAACTCTGTTATAAGGATTCTATTTCTGGCTAATAAGGTTTCATACAAGTGTTCTGAATTTATAATTTCCTTTTTTTCTATGCTGAGGATCTTGTTTACGGTGCTGGTGAGAGAATTTAATTGATTTTGCACTTTCGTATTAATCAAGATTTGTCTATTGCTTGCCTGTATCAGTTGAGTATCTGTGAACCTGATGCTTTCTAAATCGGACGCATCTGGCGTCCCGGCCACGACCTTAAGGGCCGTCCCTAGGAAGTCTAGGCTCCTAGCCAGTCGGTGGTGAACACCGATATCGGATAACATGTCCCTAATGTGGCTGCAGTCGGCCTCCAGTAACTGTCTCATGTGGGATCTTGGGAAAAGATCTGTCATTTTCGCGGTCTCGTCAGCAATGCGGCCGTACTCGGTTAAATTCGCCGTGTGCTTGACGTAGTCGAGACCGTCCCAAACCAGTACAGTTCCGTCCGTAATTGGTATGTAATTTGAGTGGGAGTAATCGGTGACGCGCGCCGATACTATTGTAAGGAGGTGAAGTACCCAGACAATCCTGTGGATAAAAATACGTGAAAAAATATAAAAAGAAAAACTAAAAAAATACCGCCACCGTGTGTTTCTTAACCTAGTCGGTGTAGCTACCTAAGGTTGTCCTTATGGACCACCCTCCCTCTAATTAGGACTGTTGTCCCCAAGTCCGCCTCTATTGTTTCCTCTACAAATAAAGGGGTCAATTTATTCCCGAGGCGTCTGTTGGACTTAACTAACACCTTTTCGCCTACTTCGAAACTTCTGTTTTGACGTGCCTGGTTGACCCGATTGTTTTGCACGATCTGAGCCTTTTGCACTCTGTTTTGAATTTCTTTGTTTGTATCCGCCGCTACAGCGTGGAGAATGTCAATGGGTCTTTTGTTGGTGACCGAATGCACTGATCTATTGTACTCCGCTGTCGCTTGAAGGAAGAGTTCGACTGTGTCGGTAACTCCCCTATCCATTTTGAGGCACCTTGCAATCTCTACAAGAGTGCTATGGAATCTCTCCACTTGTCCATTTGAGGTACTGTGGAGGGGCGGAGCATTGACAATGAGTACTCCGAAGTTGTTTCGGAGGAGTGACCTGATGGTTTCTGAACTCATCGATGGTTCATTGTCGCAATATATCTGTTTCGTGTTTGGGAAGATGTTCAAGAGCTGCAGTAGTGGAGTCTTGATGTCTGATATAGTGCGGGAAGCTATCGGTTGCACGATGGCAAATTTCGAGAATTTGTCCACGCAGGTTAGGAAATACTTTTTTTCTGTAGAGAATATATCTACATGAAGCATCTCTCCCGTGAACGAGGGGACCGGTGTCGGCCCCAGCTCCTGTTTCTTGGGATGCCTATCGTATTTAGCTCTGGAGCATACCTTGCAATTTATGACGACCTCGTTTGCGAGCTTCGTCATTTTTGGGAAGTAATAGTCCGTCATGATTTGCTTGACGTTTTCTTGGGCGGCTCTGTGGGCCCGATTGTGTTCAATGGTGACTATTTCTCTTCTCTCATTCTCATCGAAAACGTCGGCGACAAGGTTTTTGCAATGCCAGAACGTAGTCGACGGAAAGGACTTTACTAGCTCATGCTGTATGCAGGCTAGGATTGGGAGCTCGCAATGGATCGCGTTTACGACCTGGGGGTTTACTATGGACTTGACGGTATCCACAAGATCGTTTTTGTCTGAGAAGTGTACTACATGGCGCGTCTTTTCTCCAAAGAGAACAAACATCTGTTTAAGTGGAAACTGCGCCTGCTCTAGGATGATCTGATTCCTGAAGCAATTGACAGGCTTATCTGTCGTCTCTACCGTGTAGGTCATTGACACTTCGCTATGAATTGTCGCAGCATCCGACCGCGATTCGCTACTCTCTAGCGCACAAATATTCTGTCTCGACAATGCGTCTGCGACAAAATTTTCTTTACCGGGTTTGTAGAAGAGCTTGGCACCGATTTCGTCGATGCGTGCCTTCCAACGCTTGATTTTTGCATTGGGGTTTCCTTCCGAAACCGCGAATGTGAGTGGCTGGTGGTCAGTGAACACGTTTATGTCCCTGACGCCATAAATGTAATGGCGCAACTTCCCCAAGGCCCAGACAATTGCCAAAAGCTCCCGCTCGTTCGTAGCGTAGTTTAGCTCACTGTCTTTGAGGGTTCTGGAAATCATTGTTATTGGGCGTCCCCCCTGTGAGAGGACTGCTCCAATGCCATAGGCAGACGCGTCGGTTGTCAAGTCGAACGGTTTTTTATAGTCTGGATACATCAGCATTACGTTTTCTGACGCCAGAATGTCCCTCAGTTTATGAAAGGCGTGTCTTTGCGCCTCGTTGAACGTGATGGGGGTTTTCTTAGACTTATATTTGCTAATGGAACCGTTTTCCCCTTTTAGGATGTTCGAAAGCGGTCGGGCGATCGCCGCGAAGTCTTTCACGAAGCATCTGTAATAGCTTGCTAGGCCCAGGAAGGATCTTAGGCCGAACAGCGTCGTTGGCTCGACGTACTCCTGGATAGCTTTCACTTTCTCAGGGTCAGTCTTTGTGCCTTCGCTAGTTACGATAAAGCCGAGGTATTCTACACTCGTCTTAAAGAACTGCGATTTCTCTTGAGCTACTCTCATGTTAGCTTCATAGAGGCTTTTCAGTACCCAGTCGACGTGTTTAACGTGGTCGTCCTGAGACTTGGAAAATATAATTACGTCATCAACATAGACGTAACATGTTTTACCGATCTGTTCGCGCAAAACATCATCGATTGCCCTCTGGAAAATGCTACCGGCATTCCTCAGCCCAAAGGGCAGTCGGCAAAACTCATACTTTCCTCCATTTACGGAAAAGGAAGTTTTTTCCCTGTCGCGTTCCGCCAAAGTTATTTGGTGGTATCCGGCTTTCAGGTCAAGAGTTGTGAAGTACTTGGCATTTCCCAGGTTTGCCAAGATCATTGAGATGCTAGGCATGGGGTACTTATCGGGCACAGTCTTCTGATTGAGTTTCCGAAAGTCCATTACGAGACGTTTCTTTTTATTGCCCTTTTCATCAGTGCCTTTTTTGTCGACCACCCATATAGGATTATTATAGGGCGATCTCGATTTTTGGATTATGTTGTCTTTTAAGAGGCTCTCAACCTCGGATTCGACAAAATCGGCTACACCCATAGGATAGGGGTAGAGTTTGGAATAGATTGGTTCGTCGTCCACCGTGCGAATGGTGGCTACGACCGAAGTGTTAAAAGGCAGTGACTCGTTAGGGTCGGCGAACGCCTTATTTCTCTTCTTCAGCATCTGCATGAAGCTTGCCTTTACGGCTGGAGGTGCGTCGACGTCAATAACGTTAGTATGGTTGACGTCTGTGCATTTGTGGAACCTGATTGTTTCGGTAGTGTCACCGACTGTGAGCGTTCCTTTTTCTAGAGACAATGTAGCCCCCACCTGCGTTAGCAGGTCAAGGCCAATAATGCCATCGAAGGTCGTTAGGGTTTTTAAAAGGAAAAACGGCGAGGTTTTGCCGAAAAATGACAAGGGACACTTTTCCGTGATCTTGTTGGAACCGTTGATCGAAAAAACGGGAAAAGGTGCTTCGACAGGGGTCACACCGGGAAGCCCTTGGAATGGCTTGATGTAGTTTTTTGATGAACCCGTGTCGATGAGAAATTTAAGAGGGACCCCTGCTACTTTTCGCCATATAAATGGCAGCAGGGATCTTCCCCTAAAAAATTAACCGAATCGCTCTCATAGTCGATTTCGGCGTCGGCTTCTATTTCGGCGACTGCTTCGGAAGCGGCCTCGTTGTATGCCGACGGTGAACGATCGCTAGCGGTAGCGATGTGCTCTACCCTTTGGCGCCAGCTGCCTGAAGTGCGCTCCGACGCATTCGGCTTTCTCCCGAAGGTGTTATCGCGTTTGCCAGAACCAAAAGGTTTCTGGTACGCCGAGGGCTGTCTTAATTTAGAGGATGAAGGGTCTACCTCCATCGGCTCATGGGTCTGGCCCTGAGATTTGGGCTGATGGTATGAATTGCCCTGTTGTGCGTTGGGCGTACCCTGACTCCTAACATAGTGAGGGCTTTTGTAAGAGTTTTGGTCTTGGGGCCTATTTTGCCTGCCATTACCCTGTTGTGGCGCTTGCTGCCTGCGCTCATTTGAACGGTAGGATTTCTCCTCCATGACCCTGGCGTAATTTGCAGCCCAAGCGCTGCGGTCCTCGCTGGACTCAGCCGATTGGGCAAGGGCCAGAGCTGTCTCCAAGTCTGTCGGCCTTGCTGGGAAGACAGCTGCCTTTAGAGGCCTTCTCAGACCTGAGATGAAAACCTCTAGGGCGTCTTCCCTGGCTCTTTTGTTAAGTACACTTGCCGCCTCTGCAGTGTGTACCATAACATTTTTATTTGTGATGAGCGAAAGCTGTTTTTCGATCTCATCGTAGTACTCCGTCAAAGGGAGGTTACCCTGCCGCATGGTAGTCAGCCTTTGCTGAATTACGCCTATCGGCGTTTTGTCGGAATAGGAAGAGTCTAGCCTGTTAATAATGGCTTTAAAGTTAAGGACTGTGTTGAAGGATGACAAAATGTTATTTGCCGCACCTTTCACTTTGTTCCTTATTATGCCTGTAGCCATGAAGTGCTTGCTGCTACCTTCGTAAGGCTCGAATGGCTCGAATGCCGCCAGCGCTGCCTGGCGCCAAGCCACATAATCAACCTGTTTCCCTTCGAAGTCTGGCAGTGATTTCACCATGTCCAACTGGTGGTCACATGCAACCCCGGGAATAATCTGTACTTTTCTAAACACCTCTACTTGAGGCACGGATTGTGTTTGGGCTTGGCCAATTTCGGTCCGAAGCTGTTGCTTTGCATCTGCAAGCTCAGTTCGCAACCGGGCTATTTCGCCCTGAAACGACGCGGCCTGACTTGCCAAGGCGGCCTGTACTGCCTGTCCGAATTGTTCCAGATTCATGCTGTCTGGTTCTTTACGTGGTGGCCGTCTGTCTAACTGGAGGCCTTCTATCAGGGAACTTAGGCTATCGTCACTATCTTCACTATCTCTTCTATCTCCCCTATTGCTCATGAGGTGCGATCTGATTTGACAGCACCCCCTAGTTATTTATCTCCCAATAAGATTTTACTGTTCCGTACAGGAAAACGAATATCTCACTTTACTTTATTTATTATTATATATTTTTTTATTTACTTCCCTTTGTAATATTCTCTTTCTTATAATTTAGATAATTCTCCACTTATAATAAAAGCATTAATATAAGCTGACATGGAAATGCAATCGGTGAACAAATCACTTACATGTTTTTTTTTTGAATTACTGTATTGACGATGATTCCGGTTGAGCGGGGATGGGGGTGAGCTTTGTTGTTGTATGTTGTATGTTGTTGTTTGTTGTACTTTATTTTCTTAGGCGAGGGAGGGCCCTTCAGCCTATTTTTCCTTTGTAGATCACTGATGGGAGCGAGGGATTTCCCTACAGCCCCTTCTGTTTTCTTTGTCTGTTTTGTGGTTGTCGCTGTGGGTGGCAGCAGGCGCAGCTTCGTGTTGCTCAATTCGGCCCTTTATTCTTTTATTTTTCCACGGGCTTATGTTCTGGTGCGGCACTCACACAACAACAAAAAATCACCACTTTATGCACGGGTAAATTAACGTTAAAATTTTATCCCGGATTTTGTATTTTTTTGTATTTTTTTTCTTTTTATTATTTATTTTATTTTTATAGACGCAGCTTCGCGTTGCTCAGTTTGGCCCTTTATTCTATTATTTTTCCTCGGGCTCGTGTTCTGGTGCGGCACACACACAAAAAAAAAATTCACCACTTATGCACGGGAACGATTTCTCCGACGCCACTCACGAATGTTAGAGGGCGTTAAACTTTATTCTGAGATTTTCAACTATTATTTGTTTATTATTTATTTATTTTTGTTTTTTGTCACTTTTTTCTCACTTTTTTTTCACTTTTTCTTGACCGTTTATCGTGGGTTTTTAGACCCGTTGGGCGCCAATTAAATTATAAGTGTTCCCGTTTCCCGATACCGTGGCAGGGCCAACGGCAATAAAACTCGCGAGAGTACTTTTAATGATATATTTGCCGGCTCAACTGGCTCGGTCGAAAGTGAGAATGAATCTAAATCTATCTTAAGATACAGAAATACAATTTTACTTAAAACTGCCCACCCTCGCGGCAGCGCTGCTTGGGCAGCGGGCCGACGTTCTGCACCGTCAGCGCCTCGTGCAGACCATCAGCTCCACAGCGGATGTTTATCAGCAGCGAAATATGATCCGCTGGCCACTCGAGTGAAGGCCAACGGCTCCTAAGCAGAAGCTCGTGCGACAATATAGTCGCTGCCCCCACCCCTCGAGTGCGGCATCAGCATTCTTCCGTTTCGGAATTCTGCCGATACCCTGCAGCTGGTGGGGAGTGTTAACTTATATATTCTTGATCAGCATCAATAGCCGAGTCGATATAGCCATGTCTGTCTGTCCGTCCGTCTGTCCGTCCGTCTTCATTTGCTCATATATCTCATAGACTATTAAAGCTAGAGTAACCAAGTTTTGTATTCGGTCTCCTGTGTTATCACACTACTCAAAGTGTACTTCAAAATTTTGCCACGCCCCTTTCCGCCCACACAAAAGACGAAAATCGATGGAATCCACAATTTTTAAGATAAAAGAAAACCAAAAACCTAGAATCATGGGAAATTACCATATCTACCAGATTGCCGAATATGGATCAGGTCGGATCACTATTATGGCCAGTAGAAACAAATTAAATTTCAGTGGCTATGCAACGCCTGCCAAGCTCTAACTCATGCCCTCTCTCTCTCTGTCCTAAACACTTGTACTTCTCAAATATGTAGTTATACATGTCATGTAGAAATTTAGAAGCAGATGTAAAAATCACACAAACCCCCACACACTACCTACCCAGCAGGGCCGCGCAGGATCTCCTGTCCCAGACGGTACGAGAACTGGGCTCCGAGGTGGCAATCCTCAGCGAGCCGTATAAGGTGGCCAGCGGCGGCAACTGGGCCACGGACCGCACTGGCAAGGCGGCGCTGTGGCTGTGTGGAGCTGATTCGATGCAGATCCGAGACGTCATGGCTGCAGATGGGTTCGTCCGAGGGATCGTAGGTGACACCTGGATCTACAGCTGCTACCTGGCGCCGAGTCTCTCCCTGGAGGCCTTCAGCCGCACCATGGACGAGTTGAGCTGCGACTTGCGAGGACGGAGCAACGTGGTAGTTGGGGGCGACTTCAACGCCTGGGCCACGGAGTGGGGATCCACGTGCACAAACGCCAGAGGGCGAATAGTGCTGGAGGCATTTGCGACGCTGGACCTCGTGCTGCTGAACGAAGGATCCCAGGAGACCTTCAACAGGGCAGGAGCAGGGTCGGTAATCGACCTTACTTACGCTAGCGGTGCGCTGGCTCGCCACGCCCGTTGAAGGATCTGTGAGATATTCACAGCCAGCGACCACGAGGCCATCCAGTGCTCTCTGGGGAGGTCTACCCGAGGAAGAGGAGCCCCACCTCGACAGGGGAAGGCGTACCGCCCGGAAAGTCTGAGGCCACAGTCCTTCGCTAGAGCACTGCTGGGCTCTATCTCAAGCGAGGCAGCCGGAGCCAACGAGTGGGCCAACAACCTGGCCGCTGCAGTAGAGGAGGCCTGCGACCAGAGCATGCAGCAAAGGAGGGCGTTCCGGTCGCATCATAAGCCGGTGTTCTGGTGGAGTGAGGAGATTGCCGAGCTCCGCCGAACGTGCATCCGCGCCAGAAGGCTGCTCCAGCGAGCGCGGGGCACACCGCGCCTTGAGGACCGCGATGCAGCCTACAAGGCAGCAAAGAAGGAGCTAAAACACGCCATCAGG